>JABFPN010000798.1:0-38046 GCA_022817305.1 Leptoteleia sp. ZL-2020
CCATAATTTGAAAATTTACCTCCAAAATTTGAAAATCCAACACGTACCTAGTCTCCCAAATAGGGCGTGTCTCCAAAACCACCATTTGGCAAATTTATATATATATATATATATATATATATATATACATATATGTTATACTATAGTAACATATAAATCATTAATATAAATCATACCTAATTAGCAAAATTTATTTACCAACATAATTTATTTACATCTAGATCATTTTATATGTGTATCCCTTCAACTTAATAATTTCTATTAATATAATATAATGCAAAGTGAATTCGAATTTAATAAATATTAATTTATATACGCGAAAAAGTGTACCAATAATAAATTTCTTTAGAAGTAAATAAAAATAAAAATTTGAAGAATTTCATTGTAATTTCTTAGACCAATATGATTAAACTACCGTGATTTTCATGTTCCGCAATAATTCTACTTAACTTTCTTAGACTTATTAGTTAAGAATATAGAACAGCTATTATGTATTTGAAACTAAATCTAGTTTATGTTTGTTCACATAACGACGTACAAGTCATTATCATTCGTCAGTAGCAATGAAAAATTGTATGACTGTTATGGTTATTTAAGAGTTTTTAATAAAAAAGCGGGTGTTGAATGTACGTATAATTTATATAATTTCATTTGAAACATTTCTGAAAAAACAAGTTAGGGTATAAGTGCGAACAAATAAAACGGGTTGTTTTTAAATTTGTTTGGAAACAATGTCCAATAGTTTCTGCGGTTTCCGATTTCCAAAGCATTGCCATAAAATGGATTACTCCAATACTGAAAATTGTGTAATTCAATTTCAAGTTCAGGAATATCGACAAAGTTTAAAATTAACTCCTTTTTTGCAATGATCCGCCGATGTATCACGTTTACTTGTACTACTGAAATTTCAAGTATAGAGCGCTTATAATTTTATAATGTTTAAGTTTTGCATGTTTATCTTAATTATTAAAGTGGTATCCGTTTGAATTTTTTATTCTTTTCTCACGATGATTTCATTTGTATTTTTATTTGTCTTACTAATTCCCAAGTTAATATCTTTTTTACTTACATATTATATTTACAATTCGCAAAATATATGTTACAATTGCGTTAAATAATAGACAATTTAATGATACTTAAATTTTTGTACGTACATTGAGCAAAATATCGCAGATAATACTACTTTGTTTCGGATGCATATCAGTTTTTCAAGAAAAATTACTGTTCTTTAAAAGAAAATATTCCCGTTTTAAATATAAATATAATATTTAAAACTAGTGTTTTTGCTTTTAAAAAGAATAATATATATTCAAAGATTTCCATGTATCGTATAAATAATAATTGTATTTCGTATAGACCTTAAATTTAGAATAATAAAGTATACTTCACTTTCACTATATCCAGACGTTTTTAATATATATATATACATATAAATTGAATGTTCATAGTTGTAATAACAAATGCAGTGTAACAGAGTAAGTAACCTTTATATTATTTCAGTTGAAAGTGTTCCTGATATTAGACTACCCGATATGCTTCCTTGTATTGATATATACTGTGGATTTTCAACTTATATTATTTAATATATATTGGTTATTTATGTATAAATTAATATGTTAAATAGTAATCCTTAGAAAAACGTTATGTAGAAGGTTACTAATAATCAAGTTAAATTTATTATGTTTTTGATTTAAGCTAAAAGTGAAAATTTTTAGTAATAAGATCTTGTATTTCCATTAAAACATTTTACTACATACTTTAATCCTTATACTATTCCGTTGGGATCGGAAGTAATTATGAGATATACATTACGAAAGCGTAATAAAAAAATTAAACTTGTAAAAGAATTGAAATTTTAATATATAAATTTAATAATAAAGTTAAATGTTTGTATGAAATTGTTAGATGAATCTTTATAATAATTTTCTGTATGGAAGGACTACCATTTAAGAATTCTTTGAAAGTTATTTATCATAAGTCATTTTTACATAAAAGTTGTTTTACATACTGTAAGATATCTGTAAATTGTATTCACTACTTACGATCTGTGAATAAGAACATAAAGAAGTGAATATTTCGGTGCATATCACTAATTGACTAATAAATATAGCAAAAATTCATGAACATATTTAATACTTAATTTTAGTCTATAAACTTCGTTTTGTAATTTCATAATCTAAGGTGCATTAAATGTACGTTTTCAAGCGTAACGATCATGACTGAACTAAAAGTGAACAGTAGACAACACATAATGCATTAAATCAGTAACCGCGGACCAAAGAAAAAGTTAAAAACTATTTTAGAAGGAAAAAGGTTTTAAAAAGGTTTGAAAAGCTTTGAAAAATTGCTAAAAGTATAAAAACATAACCTCGAATGCAAAGAAGTCTTTAAATTTATACATTTTTAAGATTTTCTTTTATTAATGTATGAATTCAGTCTTAAAATAGATGAAGAATTCCATTATTAATCTGACATTTTAGTGTTTCTTACACATTTTATCATAGATATACTCATAAATTATCTTCTGGAGTTCAATTTCTATTTATTATAGTAAAATAAACTCATTCATTTTTCTTCATAGAACAAAATTTTATGTTGATTTGATAAATATTTTTTAATATTTATTTCTTTAAGTCAAGGAGATAGAAAAATAATAAATGTAAAAATGTTTGTTTCTTAATAGAGTAATTTGAAAATACCTTTATAATTACGTTAAAAAATGTTTTTGCATTTTAATTTTGAGAAAACTGAAAATGATAATTTCTACATTTATAATTACAATGAAATATGTACGCTGTGCTAGAGAAAAACTCTTTATAAAGTTTACCGTAATTTCTCCAAGAGTATACATTGTAAATATGAATATAATAGTCCACACGTAATTGACATAATGACTTTTATACAAAATGAAATCGTAAATTATTTAAAACATTCTCTAAAAAATAGTTCATAATAATTTAGTATTACATTCACAGAATTTAAAGTAATTTTTTCTGAAATAAAGATAAGCGAAAAAAAATTAAATTACGGTCATATTAAGGTTTGTTGTAAAATTTTCAACTCTGTGTTTTAAGTTAAACGAAAAGAAATTACGAAATGAACAATTTAGAAAATAATTATGGAACATTCCACACGCCAATTCATCCGACTTAAAATATAAATTACACATAACCTTTCTGATTTTATGTAGAATTTTATATATGCTGATAAATGATTAACTAAAATTGAAGGCAATGTATAAAAATGTTAATAAAATAGTTTTGAAGGTCAGTATTTATTACTATACCAGAAATGTATTTATATGAGAAATTTATTAATGGATGCTCTGATATTTTATAATAACTCGGGATATATGTATACACATTATAATATATGCTGTAATGTTTATGAAATAAATATTAATTTAATATTAATTGCATAAATTTTGACAAATTTTAAATTTATTTGCAATTTCATATATTAATTTAAATAAATTATTATCTAATTTGATCATAAAAATTTAATTGTATATAAAGCATGAATTTTGCCAAAACATTCTAATGTCCTCTGTGTTAATTATCATTCACTTAATAATTATTCATTGCATCATGAACCAATATATTATGTTTCTAATGATAATAATAATTTCGAACCAAACAATAACCAAAATGTTGTATTTATTTAATTTACGAAAAAGAAATTATAGGTTCACAATTGTTGAAGTGAATACATACAGTTACATCACATATGCGTATCAGAAAACTTTATCATATTTTATCGATATTACAAACAATTTTCTAAAATGGTTTGATTTAAATTACATATAAATAAGTTATGATTATTAAAATTTTATAAGTTTTTATTGATATATTATAACTTGGTTTGAATGTGCATTTAAAAGTGAACAATAAATATATAAGTTCAAATGTTTAGAACTGACCCATTTTCAATGTGCAGTTAAATGTTTAACTGCAAAATAATTAAAATATTCGTAATTATGATGTATAAGAAAAAAGAATTGTAATAATGATTTAAAATGTTAAGTAAGATGAATTATATGATACAATAGGTATGAATCATTATTATGATTTAGATTTAAGCTTTGCCTAATATTTCGTTTTTCTGTTCATATTAGAAACGTCAGCTGAGCGATTATGAATATCATAGTTTTCAACCAGTGGTACGTATAAACGCACCGATTATTGTAAAACGTAAACCGAAAAAGGACGAGCAGGATTTTAGTAAAATACCAGGTATTCCCGGGGTGGATTTTCCAATCTATCACACGGTGCCACACACGAGCTTCTCGTGCGCTTACGTGCCAGCTTTACCAGGGATGTATGCTAACGTGGAAACTGGTTGCCAGGTAAAACATAAATATTCAAATTAGAAATTGTTCTACACAATAATTCGTAACAAATTGATTTTAACTTCTGGGCATATTATTTAGTATATTCTGAAACATACTGCACGGCGAATAAATCCGCTAATTTTGCACGATTATTTCTCGAATGTCGTAAAATAACGCAACTTTTGATTGAAACGTTTACGTATCAAATTAAAATAATTGGCTTGGCATGAAATTAATAATTTATTTTTAACAAGCAATTGTGAAAGAGCTGATTAATTTATTAATCGCTTTTTACAATTAACAAATAGTAAATAATATAAAGTTAATAGCGTGTAAAAACTGAACATTTTTATGTGAAAACTAACAGGAATTGACAATGTTCTATTTGCATATTGGTTTGCTGTGTAAGCATAACTAATTATGATAAATATGAATCAAGGTCTTGTTGTGTGAAAGTAACATTTGATTGTTGATTATGAAATAGAAATATGCACGGTAAATACTCTAATAATTTTAAATAGCGTAAAAATTACTCGGAACAAGACTTTTTCTTTGATATTTCACGTTTTTGATGGTGAACTGAAATTTGTACGTTTTCACGCTGGCAATTGCTTTAAAATATGTTATTTTGTGTATTTATTATTTATTATATTTTACTATTTTTAAATAAATCTCAATTTATGGTTAAAAATATATACAAGGTACTTAAAATTACATTTTTATATGTATTCATCAAAGAAACAAATAGTTAACTATAGAAAGGTACGCGTATAATAAATTAAACATACCACCAAGAACGTGATTATTATTTGTGATTTACATTCACTTATGAGCCTGTAGCAATGTTGAATTGTTTTTTAATATATCTGCAAAGTATGACTTTATTTCCGATATTGGTAACAGAAATGTGCTATAAATTATATTATAAATTAACAAAAAAACTTAAAGATTTTGAGAATATTTAACGTTCTGAAAAAGTCAGAGCTTTCATCAAAAGCTTAATTTGTTAATTCAATTTAATTCGTCACACTTAACATGTATATTTTAATTTCAAGTCGCTTTCTAAAATACATGTTATATTATACATCGAGGAGAATGTTTGAAATTATAATAATATAAAATGGTTTTATATAAATTTAGTAATTTTTTTTATCTAAAACCTCCGTCCTTAAATAAATCTTATCAGAGCAGGAAATGAAGTTAAACTTTAAAACCAATGTAATGTCGGCTCATGTGATAAATTGACAATTATATGCGAACTGTTTTAATCTTCCGGTAATTTACAAATCAGTACTTAGCTAAGATGAATACTTGATTGAGAGGAAGAAGAAAGAGCATCTGTAACTATCAGATTGATAAAGCGGAGAAAGTGCTTGATTAGTGGAGTATTGCCGCTTTGACTCATCCAATCTACAAATATCTCGATTTTGATTAAGCAATATTTTAAACGTTTGATATTTAAGTGTCTTATTGCGTAATTTGCGGAGGAATAGATTATGTTAATACAATAATAAAGCATATTGGCATTTGGTATACATGCGGATATCCTGATACTTTTTCCATATGAGTGAATTTACGTACATGTTAAGACATATAAATTTCACAGCTGTTATATTTTATATCGATAAATTGAATTTATCTGAAATTATGTTCAAAGATGATAACTGGAATAATCTTTATGATTGTGGTTAAAATATAATAAATTTTAAATGTTAAACATATATTAGAAAACTTGAAAAATAATTCAGAAAGTCGGTAACAGATGATGTCAGCATTAAATTTGAAAAACATCATATTAAATGGTAATGTAGAAAATTAATAGAGGATTGTAGTATTATAGTGGTATAAAGAATTAACATATTTTTTAATTTATATATCTTTATGTTGTTAATTCTACGTGAGAGAAATTCACATAAATCGAAATACTAAAATGCATATTTAAATCTAGACGAAAGTCATCGTGCCTTCATTTTTCCTATGGTAAGTTGCGAATTTCCAAACTGAACGGGGAGGTCCTTTTTATTTATGGTATCAATGAAGCACTTGTGAAAAGCGCGATGAATTGAATATTGCATTGTACATTTTCACTGACTTGATCTAGCGATCTCGGTTTATAATTGCGCTGTGAGACAAAGATCAAATGCGGCGATTAAAGACACGCATGAAATCGTTGACAATGCCGTGCGAGGTGATACGGTAGGATATCGCGCGGTTGAAAGCTCTTTGAATTGGAGCGAATTGGTTATGTAAGAGAACGGCTTGGCATTACGAAGCCTCAAGGCAATTCGAGACCACGCCAGGTCGATCGGTGCGGTGAAAGACACCCACGAGGTGTTCCGCGTGTGATTTAAGATTTGGCGAACCCTTAAAAAGAACGCGCCGTGGATACGTGCAATTTGCCATAAATATGCGCGAATAATGACCATTCGCACTTGCGGCCGGTTCGTTTGTTTAAGAAATTATACCCCGGCGTCTTGCAGGCACGCCAATCATTAAATCGCGTAAATTATATTCTTGCGTAACAATCGTTTAGTCGATACATTTATTCCACATTACAATCATTATATTAATTAATTAAAATGGTCGATTCGGCGACGCTTGTATTATAGGCTATGTGCGCGCGCATGCATAAACGCGGACGTGATACTTTGCATAGCCTAGAAAATAGGTTGTGCATTTTTCCTCAAACGTTACAATAACGAAGAAAGACTAAATCCGTGCGCGCCAGAAAAGGCTGTCATTACGACGACGCGTAATTAAAAGTGGTTTCTTGCGCTGATGATAAGCGGTGTGAGAACAAGGACGCGATTCTCTTTCATTTTAGGCAAAGACCGATTAAGTAATACGGTAGAGTCAGGTAGGATGTAATCCGACAATATTGTCACGCACTCTAGTTATAGTGCAGCCGACGTCCAACTTTCTTCGCCGGAATGTCATTCGCTTCCTTTTTCCGACTTTTTCTTCGGCAATTAAAGTAGCGCGCTTGCACGGCAATCCGTTTCGTGCAATTAAGCTTTTCGCAACCGCAGTCCAAAGTCAACAGAATTATTTCGAGAGCATCATTTATCCATGTTAATCAGCATGGCTAATACACCGAGAGAAATTTACAGAGTAAACACAAGTAAACTTGTATAGCTTAATTATTGCAACTGCAAATGCAGTTGTAGCAATGGTAAATTGTAGTATCAACAGCTATTTTTACCAAGACTCTATTTTATACTTGATTTTGGCTATAAAATAGAAGTTGAGGCGTTAAAATTGAGATTAGAAAGCAAAAGTTATTACTAAAAGCATTTTTTAAAGGGTTTTGTTAAAACATTTTAATCTTATTTCTGATTTATAGCCTTATTATATCTCTTTATTCATAATCGATTTTATTTATGTTATTTTATTATTTTCTTTTCAATTTTATCTTCAATTTATCGATATAATTAGTATAATTGTACTTTCAATTCTCTTTTCTAATTCTCCGTGAAGGCTTGATTATAGTTCTTGTCGAAATTTACGATTGTGCGATTACCATGTTCGCAGGCCTACCATGTGTGTCATGATGGTCGCGAGGGGGAACAAGGCGCATCTTTTCTTTGCGCTAATGGTACCCTCTTCAACCAGAAGGAGTTTGGATGCGACTGGTGGTACAACGTTAATTGCGCCGACGCTCCGTCTTTTTACAGGTAATGATATGATTTGAATTTCTTCCGAAACATTAAACATTAAGAGATTTCGGAGTCATAGGACACCGGAAGCGAACATGATAAATGATTAATTAAATTATGACTCGGCCATGCATTCATACGAATTGCACTTCTCTATGCAAGACTCGACTTTCTATTTAGACATCCGGTATGTATTAGATATTCATTGCAGATATCCGATAAGAATCTGCTTAATTTATTTTTTTCTGTGATTCGACTGACCTGTTTCCGCCGAGTCGGAAGTGATAATCATCTCGTACGACTGTCAATACCAAAACAATTTTTTATTCCTGCGTCTGGACTTTTTTAAATTTTCAAGATCTGCATGAATACTTTTTATATCCATTCATAAATTCCGTGTGTATACATGATATTTGTCCATTCGAATTTCGGGATTGTAAACAGTTTTCATTTATCAAATAAATCTCGCTAATGATTTTTTTATTCGTAAAATAAATGTGGTATTATTGTTTAAGAATTTGCGGACGAAACATTTTTCGTTCATTATTAATTGAAATTATTATGTTTATTTACATAGTTAAAGGTTTTCCATCTTCGCACGTAAAAATATTTCTTAAACTTGAAGAGCTTTTATCTTTATACAAACATCTGTTTCAAAAATTGTTTTATTTAATGGTAAATAAATGACTGTTATTAAGAATAGTTCGTCCGCGTAATATTTTTCTTTGTAAGCAAATATTCTTACACCTATGTGTCTTATTTATAAACCAGTTCACGTGCATTAATCATTGAGGTTTGTAAACAATGACGTAACTTGCTTACGGATCGGTCGGTGTAAACACGTGTTAACGGATCACAATAGTTGTGACAAGTAGCCGAGAAAAGACATCGCCGCATGTAACGATACAAAGGATTCGCGGTTGCGCGTATCGAATTACGTCGTCTATTAATTTTCCACGAGACCAGCCGCCACCACAATAATAAAATATCCTGACAGTCAGGAAGTGTCTCTGAATTCGCTTCAAGTAACATTATATTTTCTCTAAGCTATTCAGAGAAACTGTATCTCTTACAGATTTGCTTAGCTTCTTTCGTCGCGTGTATTGTATCGCAGAATGCGGAAGTTCTCTTTTTTATACAATACAAACATTGAGAGTTTATATAATATATATAAACATTATCGCTTTTTATAGTGTGACATACTTTACGAGAAAATTGGTTTAAGGTACCTTACAAAATATGCTCCACGTGAAAAATAGCACGAAAAATTAAAATTATGAACAATGAAAAATCGTTTTTAATACGTAACAATATGTATTTTATTATGCGTGGTATAATAAATAAAGTATCATACTTAGACCGACTCTTCTGCTTTGTTTCAGTTTAAATCTCGACCCGGAGAAGAATCCATATGTACCGCAGGAGCATAAAGATGCCATTCGACGGGAAAGACTCAGAATCGTTGTATCGTAAAAAGATGGAGTGTTTAAACAAATCTTAATACAAATTATATAAAATTGTATAGTAATGTACGGATATTTATTAATAATTTAATAGTATTTCTTACAGTGAATAAGAAATTTTCACTTTTAAAAACGCGTTAATTTTGCTTTTAAATTGTAAAAGAATATGCCCGTAAGAAAGGTTCTTGCATTTTAACATCTTCATACTGTAAACAATTTGAAAATTATTTTAAATTCAGAAAAAAATTATGTTAAATTTAAACGATTCTTTTAAAGTTCAAATTAAATTTTATCATTTTTAAAAGATTTCTTCTACACTAAATTTCTTTTATTAATATAATATAAATAATAACAGGATAAATTTCAAGTGTAAATTCAAATATGTAAACGATTTAATGAGTTTTGTATTCATCTTATTTGTAAACTTGATTTATAAATTTTGCTTAAAGTGCAGGAAACAATACATTGTACATGTCGAAACAAGTTATTTAAGTTAAGGCGTAGATTGTAATACTCTAAATTACTTTTCCTTTTGTTCTACAAAATAAAATGATTTGCAGGGAAAAATGTACAATTTATTGGAGTTAAGATATTTCTAATTTTTTCATTTTGGACTGTAATAATGTTTGCAACAAATGATAATCGTTGGGATTTTTTTCTGCAATTTACCGGTTAATTGATACAGATAATGACCATGTATCGAGTATGATATGTTTGGTTAAATGATTATATATGTATAAAATAAAAGTATTATTTTTCACATAACCTACAGTTATACTATTTCATTCTAATACGTTAATATTGCAACTTTTTATGATCCTAATAAAAGCGTGCTACAAATTAAGCAATAAATAAATTGTTAAAAATATTAGTTGATTGTAAATAGATACTTCTTTGTATATATAAAGAATATCTTGTCAAATAATCAATAGTGAAAGGCTTTTGGAGCCCGAGAAGTAACATGAAATGTGTGTAGAAATTTCGTAAAAGCGAATAATTGTTTTCATGCGAAATTCAAGTCAAGGACGTTATATGAACCAATGTGCACAAGCAGCGATGAAACAGCTGGCGAATGTGTTTAATTATAAATTACAGAAAGATAAGGTGAGGTGAAGGCTCAGCCTTTCTCTAGGTCGTCATAGTAGCCAATGGGCAACGCGAGATAACTCGATGACTGAAAAGACTGCGGGATTATTGTATAACGCGCTGCGCGGCTTGCTATTATGTGATTTTCTCATTACTATTGGAGTATCACTAATCGCCCCGATCTGATACGAGAAACGCTGTTCAAGATTACCGTGCAACTCATATCAGTCGAATAATTTCATTGTACTAAAATCGTTGTTATTGAATTTGTTAATTGTATTGATATCCACTTCAGTTGCTATTAATGAAATCTTGTGCTATTCATTAACATCGTAATTATTAAGTGGCTTATGATAAAGTTAATGGTACTTTTATTAAATGAAATGTCAATAAGCATTCAAAGAAATGTTTGTTGACATGGAGCCAAGGAAAAGTGTTTCCTGGCATGGAGTAAATATTTATATAAATCATATTGTTTGTTGATAAATTACTATTGGGGTTCATTTATTTCACAGTTTATATTTCATTATTTAAAGTACAAGGTATGTAAAATGGTTAGGATTAATTTTGGTTTCTAATTACTTGACATATTTACAATCAAATCAGAAATGTATATCACACTTGAAAAAAATTAGTCTGTAGAAAAAGGTTTGCATAATACAAGCGTTTCTTTTTTTAATCATTATCCTCTTTCTTACAACTTTTCATGTATCTTTTAAAAATGTTTAGCACTTTTTAAGTGAATATTTGCTGAGCTACAATTTTAAATAAATGGCATATCACTAGTTTAAATAATAGTATGCTACGTGTAAATACGTATAAATTTATAAATACTGTTAAATATATAACGACAATTCTCTAATTAACTTTGCTCTAAATACCATCAAAAGACAATATTTTATGTCCAGCTTGAGCATTCTCGAGACGAATGTTAAACAGGTTTGATAATTAGATTGCACATTACATGCAACCATTTGATCTTAAATATAAGTTAAATTTTGTTGAACGTTTCATTTTTCAATAAGGAATATTTTTTTAAATAATATGAAAATATTTAAATTAAATAGCAAATTTTGTAAGTGACTATTTATTAAATGAAAATTGATTATTTTTTGGATAAATTGTTTTAGCATTACTTAGAAAACAAATATAATTAAATAAATTTTACAATTTTCAAAACTAATTTTATAAATAATTATTTTAAAAAATATGTTTTACAATTACGATAATTTTCTGTGTAGGTTCGATTACACGGCATTAGTAAATTAAATTTCATGCTTCCATAATAGTTGTATCAAAGGAGTCTGGTTTTTCCACTTTGTATTTTTCCGAATGTTAGATAATAATTTACTTTTGTCAACATACCGCTGAAGCAAATAAACTTATTTAAGCAGAATAAAAATACTTTATGAAACAATCATTCAAATGGTGGTAGATACTTTACAAGTTTTATAAGATACTATAATGAAAAGATTGGTTTATCCATTATCTTATTAAAGTTATTTTATAAAAGATCCACAATAAATGTATTTTATGCTCTATGAAAATTCTCATTGATAAATCATCACTCCCACAAACAAATAATAATTCTTTATTTGCCAAAAATAATATTTGTTTATTCATCTACTACACATTTATTATTCAATCGTTATTTCATTTAATTATTACCGTATTTACTTTGTTGAAGATTACAAGTCAGCAACCGAAGTGAAGAACAATTGTAACGCAAAGTGTCAAAAGCTAATTTGAATTTGTTTACATCACCGCGCTAAATTTGAATTAAACCCCGCAATTGAATGAACGATTGCGTAATGGTTACATGCCGCTAATGATCGCCGAACGCAGAGACACGTCGAGCATCTTCGAGCTTGTTAAGGCGTACGAATGCATGTACTTATTAGGTCGAGCAAACGTGTGGGAAAATGCATTTCCGAAGAGCCGTCTTTCTCTTCTGTCTATGATGCGCGACGGGAAATTTAGCGAGACCTAATGAATCCAATTAAACGTTTCGAGGCGTCGCAGGGCTGTCCTGGAGACCGCGCAATGTGGGATATGATTTGCATCGCGACTTCGACGCGAACAATAACGCGGTAGTTGGCTGACGGGCCTCTCACAACGCGCATACGCAACGAGCGGGAACAACGCAATTCGCGCGCAAGATGCGCGCAACGATTTTCCCGCGAAAAAGTCCTTTCTCACAGACCTGGGAGATCTCCCGTTACGCGACTCAAATATATCACTTATGAAAAGATGGATTCACGTAACCCGGGCATTATTTATACAATACCGATATTTCGCGCTTGTGCAACACCTGCGCAATCCTGCGCGGATCAACTTCGTTTAAAGTTTCGAGTATGAACTGGCTGCAAGGGCTGTTTCGGTCACCTTTTTGGCTCGCTCGTTGGAAACGTTTTTGGCTCGGCAACGTTTTTTCAATTCTCCCGCAAATGCTACACGCTCGCGCGCGGTCATTTGCATATGAATATTATTCGTTTCCGAAGCGAGTGTTTTATCAAAGGTCATAAAATCGTTTTACTTTTGGTAATGCGAGCACATTTCAATGCGCACTTTGTGGTGTTTAAATTCATATTACGATTTGAGTTTAATTCTAAGGCAGATTGAGAGCATAATTTTATTATTTTATGGAAATTCATTTTAATATGGGTTTCGCGTTATTTAAGGAAATGCGTCAACTTGGCAGTTCCGCTGGAATTCGACATCCAACACAATATAGTACGGTGGAAAATGAAGCAGACTTTCATGCAGCGAAACTTGCCTTGTTGTTTTTAAGTATTTCAAGAATTTCTGTTTTAGTTTACAATAAATATTGTACACTTGATTTTATTGTTAAATATAAAAGTATTTATTGCTTTCGTAGATATCCTCAATTCGTGTGAAAGTATAGTCAATTTTTTTCAATATACTGATCAAATTTCATTCAATTATCTAAATGCAAGTAATTTACTAACACCGTAGGTAAAATATAAAATTACAAGGCTGATTTATTGGAATTTAATTTCCTTTGAACTTTCCTCGAACAATTTTGAATACACTTCGTATATTCCACGCGATTAGTATTATATCGTTATAGGGATACGATTGTGTTAAATAATTTAAAAAGCAATTCGATTAGTTCCATTTCATTCCAAAGGTGGCATTTATTGCGAGTAAAAACTTCAATATTTTACACTTTATATTCAGGTCTGATAGATACTGTTGGAGCTGCGACTTGTTCAGTCCTGATAAAATCTGTTTTGATCGAATATGAAAGCCAAAATAGACTAAACCAGATCCAGTCAGATATTGTCGTATATGGTTGCTATCAAACGTTTATGCAATTTTGTTTTATGTGCAATGCAAATGCATGTCATTTCTAAAACTCGCGGTATTGTCTTTAAACAAAAAGTCTAACGACAGCGCGTTTTAATTACTCGCATTAATAAACCGTGCAATGGCTCAAGTGAAGGATAACATCGGTTTCATTCACCTTCATTCATAAAAAATTATCTGATGTGAAATCCCGGCTCGAGAGATCGCTGATTAATGAAATAATATTTAAACTGTAAAATAATACACGAGCGTTAATACAAATAAAGGACACAATTGCTTTGACTCGCACTCCAAGACGGACGAATGTAGTTCCAGAAAACTATTCGATATTTGTTCGATCGGTGAGATTCGCCGATGGACACCTTTCTACTCGTAACTGTTTGCAACACCGGTAATATGTATGCAATACCTTTAAGTGCTGTGTAGTTCTCTAAGTTTCTATCAGAATGGTGCAGCAGAACCACTTAACCTTTTTGTCGTAACGAGATAACTAGATGTTTACGTTACGTACGTTGTATGGACTGTTTCATAATTAGCATCATGACGAATATTATTTTTATCGCAACCGAAAACAAAAAAAATGAATTAATAAATAAACCGAAGCAAAAAGTTGTTGTACTGAAATACTTTTCCATTTATTGAATTTGAAAACCAAATTGTCATGCGCATTTTAAAGGGTACACTTCAGTTCCACTCACTTCAAAAGGATTTCATTTTACACATTATAGAATTCGTATTATTGTAATGATTGCTTACTGGAGAGTTAGATATTTGTTATATGAATACGTTGTAATATTAATAAAAATGGATTTTTTTGATTACCATGAATAAATTTCGTTTGCATCTTAAAATTGATAGTTATTATTTCATATAATTAAATTAGTTTTAATTACATTTAATGTTATATTAAATAACATTCGTGAGGTTGATTCACAGTAGGTAATGGAATATTCCACCAAATGTCCACTTTATTCAAGGTTATCTCACCGTTAAAGTTAGATTGTTAATGCTTTAAGGAACTATAAAGTGTTTAAAGTGAAACATCAACGTACTTCAAAATAAAGCTGCGCCTTGAGAGAAATAAATTGTTTTGAAACATTACTTTTTAAATCGACAAACAAATCTTTTATACGAACAAACAGTACCCACTTATCCCAATTCTAAAAGTATATCTCAAACCCTCTTACTGCAAATGGATCTCAATAATACTAAAAAACTTTAATTCGCTCTCGAAAGATATGCATTTACCATCAATAGATTATCTGTCATTCTAATTTACATTTTAATGCATTTATAATATCCTCTTGTAACAAATGGATTCTGTTTGCCTGCAATCCATTAATTTATTTCTTGTAAACGCACTTTCCACAAGTGGATTTCCATTAACACAAACAATTATTTAATAGAGCACGTTTATCCTCGTGCATAACCATTACTTGCGTACGGCTTCATGAGAGAATAGACAAAACGTATCTCAATGTGATTTATCATAATAATACATAAAATTAAATGAAAGCGTCTGACGTGCATTTGTGCATTCTCGTTATTGTCCCGACATTTGTGTATTGCACAATTCCGGTGCATTGCTGGCATGCCTCAGAACTCTGAAATTATCTTTGTCAAATTATAGCTTTTTATTGTTGCACTCGGTTTTGCGTTGCACCTTGAATAATATGTTACTGTCGTTAATCCAGGCGACTATCACTAAAGGCAATGACTCGAATACCTCGCAAGGACTTGGCACTGTCGGGATCGATAACCGTCTCGTAAACACTTCTCGCTGTCCGTATCGCATATCGGGCACACGTCTGATATTAATTCCACTGTAACGTAATATACAAATATTAGAGGCGATCAATATACAATGCCATATTTGTTCAATTTTTTTTTCCGAATGCGGATGTAATTTTACTCTGCATAGTGCAGGGTATTTCAAGGAACTGCATTCTTCCCGCATTAGGGCAACGGTAACGGTCAACAAAACGGTATCACTTCGATATTAATCATTCGGCCAACGGGGTAATTTGCGAATACGTCACTGTGCATGTGACTAATACGAATTTCACTCCATAACCAATGATTCATATTTTCCATATAGAACTACTATATTACGGGCGGGAAAAATTCTTCGCCATTGTGAAATCCATTTTAGTGCCGAGCGAGCAATTCAATCGAGCAAACAATTTTCTATACATTTTTATTGCAATTAATATCCTTATCATTTTTTTTCGCTCAAATTATTGCTGATATTGCTCGTACACTGTAAGGAATTTATTGGTAGTAGTTGTTACTATATTTTATAATCACTCGAGGATATGTGTGTAACATTTATAGTTTTCCTTATAATACGATATAGTTTTTTAAAGATTATGAGACAAAAAATGTGACCACGGAATAGAAATCGTTACCTCACAGTCACCAGTCGCGTCCTTTATAATCGTGCGCGTCACTACTTAGAAATACCCGCAGAAATATGATAAAGATTCATATTTCTCCAGGCGGGGGTGTACAGTGGTGGTAAAGCGCGTGACTGGTAATGCGAACCCTTCTAAGCTGAAGGATTCTATTCAATTATTAATATATTATGTCCCTGTATATATTACAGTAATATATAAGAAATACTATAAATATACATATATTCCAGAGATATTATAGAATGCAGTAGCAAATAGTAATAAATTTCTCTCAATGTATGTGCAGTCTGGTGGATTTTAAAAGGTTGCTGCGAAATTCAAGAACAAAACTGTTATAGAATGAAAAAGTAAACAAGCTTTGTGTGTTTACATCAGTGTACATGAGAAATACGGACAGTATGAAGAACGGAAAGAGTATTTGTTTCCATTTTTTTCTTTGTAAACAAATTTATCTATGCTTACATGTTCTATTTGTTTACGTACTTATATTTATTTGCATTTTTATTTAGTATGTACATTTGAACTTGTTTACTCATCTGAAAAGGTTTCCCTCCTCGAACCCATGATGTATATGAAGAATATGGACTATATGAAGAATAAATTTCTCGGGCGTTTAATTAAAGAAGAAGAAACAGTAGCTGAAGTCAAACTTATTATTTCTCAACGCGTGACAAATATTTGTATTGTTTCCGGAACTTTCTCGCGTGCAATTTATTCGGTATACATATTCATGGCGATAATCTTAACGATCTATTTAAAAAATCACACCGATGAAAAATTCATTTCGGACCGAGTCACACCCGGAAGCAGTAGCGTGAGAATAATTGTTAATATCCATTATTACGCTACGGGCATTTTGGCTTTCAGCTACGCTAACAGACGTTCGATGGTATTAGTACGTATAACATTGTACCGTGACTTTGATTACGAGTATTAAACGCCATTTGATTAAACCTATTGAGTTGAATTACTGTACCGATTATTTACCCTAGAGAAGATTTGTAAAATTTCGGTCTTGGTGTTTCGGCGCGGGCCATAATTTTGTATAATGAATTATTCAAGAATAGGATTTATTTTACCACCTGAAATCAAAAAACAATTTCGACGTTAAATGTAAATCTCACGAATGTGGCAGAAATATACGCCACGAGTGCGCTTCGTTAGCATAATTAGGTTTTTATTACAGAACATCTTCATGTAATTTTACGCTAACACTCAACGAAACTAGTGATTTGACTGTTACATAAGAGCAACGTCGGTACATTTTAATGCGAAACCTATGTTAATTCAACTTGGCTGAAGTGGTATGAAGTGCCTCGAAGCACTCGCGGATTCAAGTAGTCGCCTCGAATTTCCTTTTATCTGCAGAGAAAGACGGCAGCAACAATCACAGTAAACCATGAAACTGCCGTTATTAAAAGCTGCTGTAAATACTTCTATAAATACATCTGCGAATATAATGCACGCGCATTGGAAGCTCGTTTCACATACGTGCATTTAAATCAATTCATGTCCTTTTGTAATTTCCATAAATTACTTAAATTTCATATACTGGTATATCAAATTTACGACACTGCAGGTTAATGAAACATGTATGAAGCAAATGAAATAAAGATTACAAATTGTTTGCATAGGAATTTGGACTCCTTAGAAATTTTTATGGTTCGCGTTAAAGTAGATTGTAAGTACCCAAGTTCGTAAAAAGTGAACTGATTGCAGTAAAGAAAAATGTATTTTATTTAACATAATTAGTTCAATTTTGAATACAAAATGTAATTTACTTATTATAAATGAGGTATGTAGCATTTAATAAAATGTTCAAAAGTAATTAATAGAAAATAATTCTTATTCATTAACATTAGTATAATATTATTTCTTAAAGCAAATGTGGAGTGCATTTATTAGGAGTGCATTATCACTTCACTAAAGGCATGTGTTGCATTTATTTAAATAATTTCGTGGATAAAAATATACCGTTGAATTATTTCCTTAAAGAAACCACGAGAAAAAACTTGATCTTTTCATTACTGAATAATAACATTATCTAAATCATTAAATGAAAAAAATAAGAGAACAAGAAAAGAACGTCACGATTAATTTGAATGATTAACAACATAAATGACTCGCGAAATTTTCTTCGATTTATGTTGCAGAGCATTGCGTTAATCATAATTAAAAGTTGTGATATCTTTATACAGCCTTTACTCTTTCCTAACGTCTTTATTCAACTGACAGCTGCGCTTTTCGCGTTACAAGATAACGATTCTACGTTTCCTTAATATCTTTTTTAACAATTCATTTTCCGCCGGCGTACGAAAGTGCATTCGAATAGCTCGCGTGGTTCAAATTGTCGTCGAACATTTATATAATTGATACTTCAAAATGTGACGAAGTACGAAGCTGCTGAACGCAAGCGCTCCGGCTTGCCGGAAGAAAGTGCATTGCGACATAACTTATGCGATGTCTGTGATAGTGCATCAAGGTAAAGCCGTAATACATTAAGCAATTCGACTTCGTAACAATATGATCTCGTATATCCTCCGTGGTGCAGGGTGACGTGCTTTGGCACGATTTTGACCTCTCGACCGATAAACGTATCGAATCGAGGCAGCCCTAATTTTCATGCTTGGCTACGACAATGTGTACCGCGAATGCATAAGAACACCGTAGCAAAATCCAGCTGTCTTTTATCTCAACAAAAACGCCAGACGTTTCGAATTAAATTAATGCGCTTATAAGTGAACAAAAAAAGTCGCTAATTATTCGTTTATTTATTGCTTGCAATTATAATAAAGCGCGATTAATCAGGGCTCCTACCAGAGAGAATTTAGAGCACGATCCCTCTTATGGGAAAGTGATCTTTTAGCATTTATGCAAAATTATTTAAACATTTGTTAACCATAATAGAGCATTAGGTTCCGTTCGCAACTGAAATCGATTAAAATTAATATTTATGAGCTTTTACTGTATCTCACTGATTTATCGGCGCCATCATTTTTACTGATCTTTTAGATCTTTTGACATTTGACGTCAAATAATTTCGAAATGCAATTACTTAAACTGCGTTTTTGCGCAAAAAAAATTTGACTCTTTTTTGTATCCGAGGTAAGTTACAATAAACCGTTATTTTGCGTGAAAATAAACATATGTCCATTTGCACTGTAATTACAGCGTTCCGACAATAAGAATTTTTATTGTTCTGCCCGGCACAAGTGTTGTGAGGTCGCTTTGACTGCACCTTACGATCTGTAAATATAGAGTTTGTTTTTGTTTAAAACGCATGTAAATTTCGTTATATAAACGTAAAAATTATATTTATGCCTGTTAGAGTTTTATAAAACGTGTAATTTTCATGAAATCTGAACCCGCGGATCATGTATCTAGTAGTAAGAACGACGATACTTACTTGACTTTGGGAAACTAATTGGATTTTGTAATCATGATTATGTGCAATCTCTAATATAAATGAGGTGACGCAAATTATACCTTTTACAATGCAAAGTGTTTAATAATATTTGTGATAATTAGTTTATAAAATGATTTCAGAAATCTATATTATCGATGTATAAACTGTAATTTTAGGGATATAAATAAATATGCGTTATGAACTACTGACTGAAGGATATAATTTTTCTTTTATTTAACCCTGCAGCGCGACTTTGGAAGTTTTATTACTCCGTAAAAAGACAGAAAAATTATGTCAACATTGACAAGATGGAAGTATTAAAAATGAAGCCTCATTTCTAGGTTAAATTTATCTTCAATTTAATATAAAATTAATATACTGCGCTGACGTAAATAACAAGAATAAATATTTCAAGAAGGCAAAGAGTCCTTTGTTCTGTTGTAAGTAATCATTAGTTGCAAGACTTTTTAAATTTAGGGTCACAACTTAAAAATGCCGGTATTGTGATCTTAAAACTACTAATCAATTTGACAGTGTTTGCATAATATCGCAACACTTTGGTACAAAATAAATCTACTTAAATCATTTATTCGTTTGACGAAGCAAAAATGAGTTTGCAATAAATACTTGTATATGTATGTGATTATTTAAAGTTGACTGAAATATAAATCACTCCCTTACAGTTATGTCCTGTCCGTGATTAGAAGATTGATGCACTGAACCATATGACGTCTTAATGTATATTGTGTATATAGATTGAGAGGTATGACCCAGTCTTGCAGACAATTTCCAGCAATATGTATACTTTTTATTTTCGTACTCGAAATTTAACATCTCTCTTTTCATTTTATACAATGGCAGAAGTACATGAAAAATTGAAACACTTTCTAGTGTCTCCAAAGCAGCGTCAGTAATTGTAAATTTATTGTACCAGTATACAATAAACGTTTTATATGATATTTATAAAAACTGTAACTTTCTTAAATAAATTTTAGATCTTAGACGTATATTGTACAGAGCTTTATTCATTCATTAATATAATATTTAATTTTAAATTATAACTTCAATTATATGTCACGTAACATCATACATATACGACACACATATATGCATATTTATTTTTACATGGACCGCATTGATATCCGACACCTATAAATTTTACTAAACATAACAATAAAAATTTAAGAATAACATATTTTTATACAACATTTCAATTTGCTTAGGCATACAATTTTATGTTTAACGAGTGCACGTACCACCATTTTCCAACCTCCAATATACCTTGAGCTGAATTTATATTATAATATATCTTTTATTATATTGGTAATTTATATTTTTAATAACAGTATCTAATACATAGTACCTTAATGAGTATTTTACTTCGATTTTAGCTTCTGTTTCAGTAGGTACCGTTCATGAGTTTTTTAACGCGTGGAGTGATCATTGTTCAACCGTGACAATTTACTTTTCGTCACTCGGGCTGTAAGACGCTACTTTACGCCTTCAGAAGTTTCAGCAAAATGACCTTGCTGGCTCTCTTGCGACGAAAAATATCGTACGTATCACAAGGGATTCACGGAAATTCATGTCTCATGCGATTATAAACCTCGTCTACAGTCTAGCTTGTAAACTTTGCCATTGGGTGGGATGAATTTCCATTCGAATCTCCCTTGGTACGTAATATACTGTATTTATTCCGGGCGCGCTGTCAACATCGTTGCTTTTCTAGCTCGAAAGCGAAGACGCGCTCGGCGGGTTGTGCATAATTTACCTGCACATGCAATTTTCGCGCGGTTTCGACGGGGAATCGCCCGTGTACTATACAGCCGCGTAGTCGTACGTTATAGTGAATTTCTTTTGACCGATTACCTTTCCCACGGCAACCATTTATATCACAGTTGCTGCGCTCCTCTGCGACTGTCTGCGAGCGTATGCACGTGTACGTGAGCACCCATGTGTGTGTACGTGAGCATCCATGTGTGCGTGCGTGTGCACGCGTACGGCGCCATGAGAAATCGCGTTCGTGGGCGTGTGTGATAGACGTCGCGTGACGTAATGGTAACTCTCCTAACATCGTCGATCCAGTTTGCAAAATCGAACGCAAGTGGAATCTCATTTCCGACTCGATTGCCGTGCACAATGCGTCGCGGGAATATTCGTCGCTGCTAAACAGACGCGACGGTTTCTCGCGGGAATCGCACTTTCCGATCCTGTCCCCCCTTCCCCTGACCTTTCGACAAAGCGACGCGTAAAAGTAATTTAGTCGAATGCAAATTCAATAAGACATTTAACCTTATTGGATGCGGAATTGAAAACGCTCGGCGAACAAGTGGCATAGTTATTATTCGATTGTTATTGAGAAATTGATAACGTGGGTACAATAGGGTTAATTTGTAAATGCATAATTTTTTTTAAACATTATTTCATCGTTGATTGATCGACGATGGTAATATCCACTGTCATTAACGGAGCTTTTTGTGAAAAATATGATAGATACATTTTGGTTCATTTGATAGTATGATTAATAATAAGATTAGGTTTATTTTTAGCTTAATTTATTGTTTTGGAAAAAGTGAAACTGCAATAGAATTTTTGCAATAGAAATTTATTTATTTGACGTTTAATCAACGCCTTTAAATGTAAATAAAATTATCAAGAAGAAAATTGGTGTTATTCAGAGTTTTATTTTAATTACTTTAACTGGCATTTCAGTCGCGTAAATTATCACTTAAGCTGTTTGAATTAAGTTACATTTCATTTTACTGAGTTACTTAATCGAATTAAATGAAAAATCGGATTTAAGTTACATTCAATTAATTCAAATCAAGCAATTATATATTTCCTAATTTATAGAGAAGATTTATTTTTACATTATAATTAGCAGTATTGTATATAATTATTTTTCAGTCGTTATCGCACTCTTGTAGTACATTTGAAAGTTGTATTTATTACTCTAATTGATTGTAATATCAATATAAATCAATATTTGTACTCACTATCATTAGAATTAATGTTAACTTAATATGAAAGTTTGTTTCTTAATATAAAATTTTAAAAACAGCATAAGTAACATCGCGTTAGTTAGTATTTTTTTTACTTGATTAATAGTAAATTATTATAACATTATAATAAAATCTTCTTTAACCGTTTCATACATACTAACTGATGATGTAAACATTTGTATTGCCATTCATTTCAACACAAACAGAAGGTATTACTTCTTGTCAATATGATTTTAACAAACACAAAGCCAAACAGCATTAATTTGGTTTCATGGCAGCATTCTGTTTTGTGAAAAAGTGTTAATATACAAGAAAAATGAGATCTGTCATCCAACTCAATGCAAGCTATTGACTGACTCATATATCTCGGCAGGCATAGAAATGCGGCCGCAGCAAATAAACAATCCATAGGCCGCGCGAAAAAAGCTCCAGGATCGAATGGTTTAATAATAGTCGAAGTGAATTCACAGTCAACTACCTTCTCATCGACCTTCGAACGAAAATCGTATCCTGGATTACATTATTACTGTTTTATGCGCGAAAAAAAGGTTGGCATTGTGTTACTGCAGTACTAGGATTTATAATGCGAATAATAGTTCTTTCAAATGTGAATTACGTTTGCGATGAGAATGTTTAATGCTTGAAATGTTTGATGTGTTTCTGGTAATGTGCTATGATTTATGCAATCACACGTTGGGGATTGCGTCAGTTTGGGAGAATCGCGAAGAATAAGATATTGTAAAGAAAGCGGATGGACATTCTTAAATTCCCCTTCCCTAATTTTGGACGCTGCTAATTATAATTAAGATGTTTTATTCTTTCTCTGGTTATAAAAATTGGTATTAGTTAATTGCATCTTTTGTACATTAGATATTTTACGAATACAATAGCAAATCCTTTTAAGGTGAAATGTATAGTAATATACACTTATAATATTCCTTATAATATGATACGGTAAATTAATTTCATAAAATATACATTAAAAAATATTGGTATAAAATGATGTTGTCAAGGAACTGAACCAGTTACCTCCTAGTCACCAGTTACATGCTTTACTAACATTCTACATAGTCGCCTGGAAAAATGTTCTCACTAAATTCTAATGTATGTGTAAGAGGGGAATGGCAAATTGACATAAATTCTATTAATAGTGAGTTTGTTTTTTTTTTATACAATATGCAAGTTCAACGTACTTACTGATCTTGAAGGTTTATTAAAAATTATTCGTGTCTTGTGCAGTTGTGCATAATTATAATTTTGCGTAACAATTTTTCGAAATAATCATTTATTAATGATATATTCTATGAAAATATGTATGGTTAAAGTTCAATTTAAGTTCACTTTAATATTACCGACGTTTATGAATGATCATTAAGGTCACGCAGTTTAATATTAAATCGTGAATAAAATTCTGTATCATTCTATGAATTACCCGACAAATAATATTTTGAGTAAAAAATACGTGAAATTACGCAATAACGAATCTACTTTGGTATAAATCTTTGAGTTTTGTAAAAATGTTCGTATAAAATGGATCGTATTGGTTTTTTATGTTTATTATTTAGAAATATATTTACGAAAAAACTGTTAAATTAAAATATGTTTCTATTAATTTATTAAAAATGTATTTCTATTTAAAAATTTATTCATTTAAAAATTTATTCATTTCTTTTCCAATTTGGAAAACAATATTATCAAATTTTGGTATAAGTATTTATACCTTATCAATTTATACCTTCTATTCTATATTGCAGACTCCGAAATTATTATGATAAATGTTTTTATAAAATATTACATATAGATTAAAATTAAAATTACATCCTGAGTGTGCTATAATTATAATAATAACCTTAAACTTTTGCGATTCATCTTTTCTCAGTATAGTTTTTATTAGTAATTAATAGTTCTAACATATTTTTTAAATAGCAGTTAATATCTGGTATTTTACAGTTTTAAATTAATGTAAATATTTGTGAATATATATTAATTTAGTTACTATTATTTTTCCTTATATTTTACACTTGAATCTGCGCAATTTATTACGAAAAATGTGCAAAAATTTCGATACCAACAAGTATTGATATCGCAGCACCTTGTGGATTGTACAATAGCGTACCAGAAAGAACAAAAGCAATCTGGAGAGAATTTAAATAAAGATGCTGATCTTGTGCTGTGAATTGCATTGTATGTAAAGTTACTTAAAACGACTCAAACTCAACCGAAAAATAATCAAGTAGTAGAGTGTTGAAGTGTTGACATAATAATGTGTAAAAATTATATGTTCAAAAGTTGTTTTAAAATGTATTGCTAATATTTAAACAGGAGGTAATTTAAGTGTTGATATGAAATTATTACTAACTAAATATTTTTCAATAAGTTAAATCAAGTATTTGTTCTTTACATCATTAATTTTTTGGAGGATAGAATTTACCTTTTATCACAAAAAACAATAAAGAAAAAACATATATGTAATAAAATACTTTACAAAACTATGGCATTATTTTTTAGCAATTTTATATGTAATGAAACTTTTTAATAATAATTAACTAAATTCAGAATTATTTTATTCCAACTAATGAAATTTTATTTATGAAATATAACATTTAATTTAAGTTTAATATTATAATAAATATTAAGTGTAAATTATATGAAATATATTACTTATATTTTCAAATTATTGTTATCTAAAGGAGTGAAATAATAATATTGCGTATTATATTAACAAATGTGAGTTCAACACGTCGACGGTGTGAGTGAAAACAAATGCCATTTCCAATAAAGTTGACGTAAAAAAGAAAGATGCGTAATTGTGCCTTGATAGTCTCGTGTTCTATCAACGCCAAGAGTGCCAATTTGTTTTCTATTTCCGCAAAGTGGCAATTCATACTCTTTGCGAAGAACAGAAATCGCGACGTTTCAATCTTTCGTTGTATCTTGTCACGTAATTCAGTAACTGTTAAATATTATTTTTCTAAAGCAAAAATCATAGAGAAATAATCAGGATAACAATTTTCCAGCTGCTAAATAAAGATATTATTCTTCGCGACTTAAATCCATTTTAATGAAGTATTGAATGCTATTGAAGTTAATGCTATTTCATGAATAAATTTATAACTTTATACAAATTATATCAATTTTCCACATTTAGAAAATTAATTTTATGAAGACAAATTAACTAACTGTAATAAATTGTAAATTTAAAAATTAATAAGTTATTAAACATGATTGAAAGCTGACTGAATTTATTAAAAGTTTTGTTCAATATATTCACTGATTTATTTTAATCATTGTCAAAAATAAGTGATTTCTTAAAAAATTCTAGATACGTTTTTCTCCCTATGAGGATGAGGAGAAGGTTTCATCATAACACATTGTGTGTATAATACCGAAAATTATATACATACAAATACAACACCATACGTATAACACCGTCTCCATACAAATGACCCCCCCTCCCCAAAAGTGAACAGTCCATTACATTTAACACCACAACGAAAACAAAATTATTATCAGATCAGACAAAAGTGACTCTACCTTCATTCTCGATCAAATCTACTTAGACAAGAACAGATGGATAGAACCACGATCATATCAAATCTTTTTAAAACTTTAATCAGATGATTAAATCTTGAACAGGTCAGAGTACACAAAAACAAAACCGAACAGGTTTGCTATCAGGTGTGACCAGTCCTGAACCAATTTTCTCAGCATATGTATAAACAAACAATGCCACCTGAAGTATTTGGTCAATGGAAAATGGGGTTATCTGCCATCCATTGTTAATTTTCGTCGGAAAAGCATCCATTGAAAAGTCCCTAGAAATTTTGCTCGAAAATGCTGACGGTTATATGGGAAACGTTTTGAAT
Source organism: Leptoteleia sp. ZL-2020 (assembly GCA_022817305.1). Classification (NCBI taxonomy): domain Eukaryota; kingdom Metazoa; phylum Arthropoda; class Insecta; order Hymenoptera; family Scelionidae; genus Leptoteleia; species Leptoteleia sp. ZL-2020. Next base: position 26,554 of record JABFPN010000798.1, read on the forward strand.
AGGTGTTGACAGCTTGCGTAAGACGTGGCGTCTTGATTCGCCGTGTGAAGTTCGCAGATAAGTTGGTATCAGTAATGGACACGGGGGACAATGGGTGTATTGTTACGCGCGCTATCACGAAACCCCAAAGGTGCATTCGGCGGTCCGCGTTGTCGGCATAAAAGTGGCTAACTACCCCACCTGGACGGAACTCGGGCGCGGCCTTTCCCCTCGGTCTATAAAACCACGAGGAGTCCACTTCCACGGAACATTCTCTCAACGTTCTCGTCACTCACATTTTCGCGCCATGTGGCTCCTTATTTTTGCAGGTGAGTGTCTCAGCATCGACATTTTTTTATTCTCTTTATCCCCCCCCCCACCCCTCCCTGGACTGCGTGGCGAAAACTTGTGTGCTTAAGTGTGATCAGTCGAGTCCAAGTGGTGTAAGGGTTATTTCGAAAATTCAACAAACCGAATTTGTGGTAATCTATCCATTTTTCCGGCAATTTAACCGTTCCTCTCTTTCCTACATGCTTGAAGCAAAAGGGACTGTTGCGAAACAGATCAATAAGTCCAGTGACTTCAACGAGTGGCGGTTTACTGACGTGAACTATATTTTGAGTGCTACGTGAGCTTCGCAAGTGAGATTCCGCGGCTGAAGGTCAACGCTCGGGGGTTAATGGCGTAAAAAATAAACCGATACCGGAAGCGGGCCCGCTCTTTAAAAAGAGGGATTTGCGCCGCGCGAAAGTGAAGTGCATTAGCCGCAAGTGAGGAAAGGATCTGGGATTACGTGCGAAACCGGAATTGTTGTGATTTATTTCCGCTATATTTAAGTTCAATGAAAAAATAGTCATTTAATAGTGAAGAGTTGGAATTTTATTGCTTTTCGAGATGCAAGAGTGTAGAAAACTAGTTTCCCACAAAGTTTCAAATAATTTTTATTTTTTTTTGCTTGTCTAATTTATGCAAAGTAGTGCTAAATTATGATCATTAGAAGATTCCAATTTAAGTTTGTAAAAATATATTTTCATGGCAATTGTTCTAACTAGAAAACTGTCGTCTTGCGATAACATTTTGCAATATTATTTTGCTCTTTGCTATGACATTAATAATTGTTGAGAAATAAATAGATTTATCGGTAACTTGTTTGGATTAGCAATTTCTGAGTGGTAATATACACTGAAAAAATTTCTAGAAAAAATGACCACAATTTTCGACAAATAATCTTTATCAAATTGATTTATGTATATTTTCTTATAAGTATGGGAAATAATCAGTTCAGTTTATGTATAACACAATTTATGTATTATATAGTGAAATAATCTTATATATTTTTTCTTAAAATAACAGGAAATCTTTTATAAGTCAGTTCGATAAAGTTCGTGTACTACGAACTATAGTAATTTTTCTAAATAAATTTTTGTTAGTGTAGTAATAGCAGCATAATTTATTTAAAATAAGTAATAAAAAAGTTGCTGCATATAAATTAAATGCTATAGAAGTAATGATGTTTGCTAATGTAAGTAGGGGAAAGTTGGGCAAAGCGACACACTTAAGAAGTGCATCATTATGTCTTATATAATTTTGCGACTACAATGTTTATAACGTTCCGGGGCTTAATTAGTGATGATTTATTCATGATTATATTTATAAATTGGTCTTTTTATATATTCAATACGAATCATAACAGAATATTCTAAGACAAATTATGCTTTCGTAAAATGTATTGCTTTTTGCATTACATTCTGTGCACTCGCTTGAACTCATTCATTTGGGTAGATTTACATGAGTACTTTTTGAACATAATTAATTCAAAGCATTTTTTATTACTGTATTATTTAACGTTGTAAAGTATGCTGGAAAATTTACTTCTTAAAATATTTTATTTTCATTACACTTAAATGGAATTATTAATAATATTTACTGCCGTAGCTATAAATTTTGCTTTTTTGCATGAGATTCCTTGCTATGGCTCATTTTATATAATTAAGATAAAATAGTTTCATTTTTTTATTTTCGTTCGAGCATATAAAATAATATTTAACTTAAAAAATTTAATTAATATTTCACCATTAAGGTTATCGTTTTATTTTACTTTTATTGCTATGTTATACTGAGAAAGTTCATGGAAAAATATACGTATAATAAAAATTTATTATTATTTCGAAGAAATTGAGTGAAAATGTTACTCTGCTAAATAACTGGTATATATTGGTAAATTTGTAAAATACAATGACCGAAAGTTTATTTATTGTTAAAATATTATAGGACTCAGATTACATTTTCATATTTCTAGAACCTAGGAGAAATTGTCATATATTTATTATTATTTATATAATTATTACTATTATTCCAAATGATTAGTTATAATTAATAACTTCGTTGCGCTGAATTAATATTCATCATCAGTATTAAACTAATTTATTTGCTTTTTGCAGTGAAATTAATTTCTGTTAAATGTACAAATTTTTCCCTATTTTATGTACTGTTTCTTTATAATTTCCAGGAAAATTAAAATTTTCTATTTAATATTCTTAATTTGTTCAAAATTAATTTATTGTATGAATTACAGTTAGTATAATTATATACAACTTGTTTGAAAGTCTACATTGTTATGTTTTAACTTTCATTAATAACAAAAACAATAACTCAACATGAAGTAACTAAGTAATAATTTAATGTTTACTAATTATTAATTTAAACTTTTTGAACAAAATTTTTGATCAAATTGTTTTACATTTATAATTAAATATTAATAATAATTTTTACTTTACAACAATATGCTTTAAAGTTTATTTTTTATTATTGTAATGAAATATTAAATTACTATGTATGTATATAAACTGTTTTCCGCAAAATTTCTGATAAGACAGTTACAAATATTAATGATTTAGATATTTATTAATTCATTTCAGGATGTTAGTTAATAAATGAAACTGAAAATTCGTGATCAGATGATAACAATATCGTAACGATTTACGTCGGTTTGCTGATTTTCTAATCAGAAAATAATCAGGTTATGACCAGGAATGCTGATTGGGAAACGTTAACAAAATTAAATCTAGAATTCTCATCAATCTTTGACAAGTATCTAGTTAAAATCTGATCACAGTCTTGATTATAATTCATGACCGAATTTGAATCAAACATAGATTTCAACTTTCGATCGGATTTCATCATGTTTTTCAAGTAGAATCATCGAATTATTATCCTGAGTTGAGTTCATAATTAGAGGTCATAAAGCAATCTAATATAACAACAATCGTCAAATTTATACGTTTTATTAAAAAAGTTTATTGCAATACCTGTAATGTCAATGAACAAGACGCGAATACAATTTTATAAACAAAACTTTAAAGTTTGGTAACTTTCTAGGTGTGGAATAAAATTAACAGAATTAATTAAATTAAATATCTGTTATAGTATTTTCAAATTTCTGAAATTGAATGAATCTAAATCGTACACATTATCTTTGAAAATAAGCCTGAAGCTTTTATAAAACTTTGAAATTCTGTCCTTAAAGCGCTTTGATAACAACCAAGTTTCAGAAGATTTATGAGACAGATGTTTGCTAAGTTTCAACAATTCTTCTACGCTCTTCCATACACATTCAATTATTAATATATTCACTTGCAACAAAATAATCCCTGTAAAATTAATTTTACATAAATGTTAACAGTTTGCTAACAAATTAATAGTAACTAGATGATAAATTACCATAACATAAAATGTTTGTTATTAAAACTTTCCTAATTTTGATAAAATTTAGCAAACAAATTTAACTATTTTATTATATATTACATATCGAAAGTACCTAATATCATATTAGGCAACTGTTTACACATTTATAAAACGTGTCTAATTAAGACTTAACGAACTAAGAACTTTGCAATATATTTTACGATATAAATGTTCTTTAATGAATTAAGGCCACGCTGAAATCATATGATTGGAAATATAACACAATTTCCACTTTTGCAAATTAATCTTACTTATATAAATTCAAATAAAAATGTGTAAATTACTTCCCTTTTGCTTTTTAACGCATCAGTGTTACGTCACAGCATATTTATATAAAAATTCTTTTATTATGTATCACTAAAAAAAATTTATGCACAAAAATTGTAATTGTTACAAGTATATTTAACCAAAAAGTGTATTAGGTAATAAAAATCCAAATTAGTTGAAAAAAACCATTTTACAGCAAAAAGATAACTATATAATTAGTTCTGTTTAATTATGTCCTATTTTAAATATGTGCAGAAATCTGTTGAAAAATAACCACTTTAGTATGCAAAAAAGAAAAGAAATGCTGTTACAAAAATTTGTTTCCTCACATTGTTTCAAAATTTTTGAAACTTATTCATACACTAGCAATTGCATTTGTTTTTATTCACTTTTTTATTGAGTAAATTTAAAAGTTAACCGCTACTTTTATTAAAAACCTTTTTTATTAGAATTCAATTTTATTCTTTTAGTAATCTCCGCAAATGGAGACAACTGGCAAACTGCCAATCTTTTAGCATTAGTCACTAATATCAATCCAACTTTATTCGATCGTAAAATCTTAATCTTTATATTTATCTGACATTTTAAAACATTAATAATGAATTCTTCATCTTTTTTATACCCTTTAAAACTACTGATATAACTTCTATAAAAATGATAACAAAATAATACAACTTTGAAATATTTTTATTATTTTACCAATAAATTGTCAGATCAAATTGCAAATGGGCCATTTTAAATTTAATTAAAAGTTAAAATAAATTCAATGTAATAAAAAGAATTTCTTTTATGGTACAAAAGTTATGTTTTTGGAAAATTAGAAAAAAATTGTACTGTTATTTCTTTTGAACGTGCATAGAGCAAACTGTATTAAGTTTATCAAGTGAATTTATTAAATGTAAATTTGGAAGCCATTTAAAAAGCCATAAAATTTTCATCTGATCTAATTACCTACGTAATTAATGAATAGGATGTCATATAAAATTGCGGTTGATGTGAAATTTCAATCTGTTTTTAATAATAACTTTCTTGTAGTAATATGATATTAATGTGTTATGTAAAACACATAGAAAGTAAATGCCGCGATTTTATAGAGTTATACGAAATAGAAGTATAACATAAATGTCTTCATAATCGCATAAATAAAGTGCCATTAAAAATGTTTAACGACTGTAATTCAAATGTACGTTGCATTCTAATAAAGTGCAACATTTTTGCCCGCTCCATTTTTTGCATTGCACACGTCCAAACAAATGACAACTCAGACTCGAAAATTGACATCGGATCAAAGCAAAATTATGCTCCAATTCAGTGTGTCATTGCTGACCATTAAAACGTAAATATTTCAAACAGACTCACGCGATAAATCGCATAAAAAGTACGTTTGCAAAATACTTCTTGTGCGAAATTTACATAGACGGGACATTAAAATATTTCTTAAAGGTTAGCTGAAAATTAAATAGACTAGTTGTAATTGCTGTTTTCAATAAATCCGACATTTTTGCTATTTAGTGACAATTTAAAACGTCTCAATGGCACTTGCTTTAAAATTAGATACAAGTAAAACTACTTTCCACAAGTAGAGTAAGACGGTGGATATAGGTGTAATGTGCGGTGCATTATTTAATATTGGAAACTCGTTTGCAAGTGAACGTATTACACTCTCGCTTTCGTACCAGAAGTTATTAATCTACTTGTGGTTCACATGTGACATTACACGTATTTTCAAAAATAAAATTATAATTGTACGCGTTATTAAATTAGCAAAAATTTACGCATTTTCATAAATTATATAATCGTGTAAGACTAAAAGAATATAATACATATAAATAATGCACTTGTATTAGATTCTGAAATAAATTTATTAATAGTTACAACTAAATTTTTTAAGACATGGATATGTGTATATGTTTAATACTTACCACCACTCTATATCGCCGCCTAGAACAGTACTAGTCATTGTCAAATTGTAGTATGAATGTGAGAGGGGCGTTTCTAATTTTTTTTTTTTTTTCAATCACGGATATTTGTGAAGTAAAACTTATGTTTTTAAGCAGAGACATAGGGTGGTGGTAAAGGATGCGACTGATGAGGTAACGAGTTTTATTCCTTGATCACATCTTTTTCGGAATATTACTATATCATATCGTAAGGAATACTATAAGTGTGCATATGTCCCCGAGTTATTATAAAATGTAGTAATAGTTACTAATAAATATTTTTAACGTTGCATATAATTTTGTTTCCTTTGCTTTTATTATAAACAATAAATGCAATTATATAAACTAACAAATATACATCTTACCTTCAGATAATAAAATTAAGTTTCATTCGAGGAATTAAATTTGTTCAGGTCGGGCGGTAATTAAATTTTGTCATAAATAATTCAGTATCGTATGATAGAATGCAAGATCTTTCGTATCCAAAAAATTAACAACATATAACAATATAAATAATTCATATCAACATTTTATTATGCAATTGAACAATGGAATGCTAGATCTGAATTATAAGAGAGAAACTTTCATATTTTGTAAATAAAAATACATCGGATTGTGCAATAGCCGCGTAATGATAATCCATTAAATTGATTACGCCAATTGATACTAAGACCATAAAACGTGTAAATTAGTGCGAAAATACCTGAAGTTGGTGTTAATGATAGCCATGCTTCGGATTAAGGTAATGAATTGTTCGAAAGATTGATTAAATTGTTTTACAATGTTTTTATTCAAACTTTACGCTATTTTGTGATAAGCAACGGATAAATTTGTGCTGCGAGTGAATGTGATCGTTAACGCCCCGGACTTCTTTAAATGTAGTTATACTCAGAAGAAAACTACGGTAATATTAAGGCTTTACTTTTAACACCATAAACTTCAGCTAGTGGCGAAATTAAAATTTATAATGAACAACTCGCTTGGCCACGATGATACGTTACGCAGATTCCCCGATCTTAAAATACGTAATATGTCGATGTTTAGTTATATTTTAACCTTCTTTAACGATGTTGATGAAACATTTTTCTACTTTTGAATATGACAATTTTGCTTACATTTTGTCTATACAGAGAGAAATAGTTTTTAAAACGAAATATTGAAAATAGAAATATTATAATCTACTGAAATTTCAGTATCCATTGATTATTAATAAAGTTTCATTGTAGAGTAATATTCAAGGTCTTTTTTTGTAATTGAAACTTACTTTTAAAATAGTAACAACATTTTAAGAACAATCATGTAATAATTTTGTATTAATATTTTCCACGTGTATAAATGAGATGAAGAAAATATAAGTGCAACGTTGTATTTATTTACAAATTTAAACAGAAAATGTTGGAGCAATAAAAAATGAATGGAAATACATTTTACATAAATTGCCGTTGATAGATTTTATTGCCACACAAATTTGGCCGATCAATTTTCGAACGGGAAATAGATCTTCAAGATCCAAAACGCGAATAAACAGCTTGCTTCTCAAGTGCTGGTTAATGACAATCGGATTTGCATATAACAATTCACTTTTTCATTTCCGGTATTTACTACTTCGCCGAACTGCACGTATTACGTATGTCTGTCTACCTTTGCTCTACACTACAATGTGCTTTCTCTTTGGTGCAACGTAATAGTACCTAACGACGGTGAAATCTCTCGAATTGGCAGAAAAACATGGAGTATGATTAATTCGTTAATTGCGTACCGATAACTCGTCACTGAAACGCTCGTAAAAAGTGCAACTATTATTTATTGCATCAAAGAGTACACAGATTTTTATACACAACCAAAGCAAAAAAAAACAATATTTTCCTTTACCAAATTACAAAAATATTAAATCATAATTAAAAAATATCTTTATAAATGAAAGAAAAAAATTGTTACATATTATTTGAACTGTTTGACACATCACCATAAAATTGCGACTTAAAAAACGTACAAATTACATTTTAAAAAATGTTACCAGAAAGTAATTGTATACACTTGACTTATATGTTTTTTTATTGAATTAGTAAAATTTATACTATACACTGACAGAAATTTATTAGTAGTTGCTATTACAATTTATAATATTTTGGGGATGTGTGCCTTTATAGTTTTCCTTATAATATGGTATAGTATTAGAAAAAACGTAACCAAGGAATAGAACTCGGGACCTCAGTCACCAGTCACGTCCTTTACCACCACTTTACGCCACTACTTAGAAATATAGTATAACTTCAAAAATATCTATATAGAAATTTAGGCCATGTCCCTATGTCATATTCACACTAGAGTTTGACGAAGACCAATATTTTTCCAGGTGATGGCGTAGAGTGGTGGTAAAGCACGTGTCTAATGATTGTGAGGTAACGGATTCTATTCCTTGTTGATATTTTGTCTATTAAGTTTTTTAAATATAGTATTATAAACTTTACTATAACATACTAATAGAAATATTATAGATGCTCACATATATCATCGAGTTATTTTAAATTATAGTAACAACTACTAATAAAGTTCTCTCTGAATAAACTGTAAAAGATATATTTTGGTAATTGCAGTAAAATACTGTTAGGTTAGGTGAGAACGAAAGAAGCGTACGTATTCCAATCCGTTGAACTATTTAAATATCCCTGTTCGTGTACGGTTTATCAAATTAAATCGTATCCGAGGAAACCGTTTTTTATTACGTCGAAATTATTGTGTAAACATAATATTACGCGGAAGCGTCATTCAGGACTTTATGAAGCGTAATTTATTACACTTTTAATCATTTTTGCATACAAATTTATGATACGCAAAATGCTTTTAATAAATATTAATTTAAAGATCTCGGAGCAAGTCATCTGGATCAAACGCACAAAACCCGATCGCCAATGCGGAACATCGTTACATTTAATCGATCCGTTTAATTGAATGTAAAAAGCAAGAGGGGATATTGAAAGTTTAGCATGCGATCATACGTGAAATGTACCGTTTGTAATCAATGCTAATGAATTATTCAAAATAAATTATTGATGTAATTCCATTAACATATTTTTTCGGACTGCTAATTAAGCACGGCTATGATACTTAATTCCACGGTTAATACACTAAATCATGCAAAACCTAGAGTTGTGACATTTTGTGTATCTTTCTCGGCCTTATCAAATTCTAATGCACGATTGTATTACGCAAGCGGCACATTTTTGAACGTGTAAGTTAAACAGTTTCCAATTTTGCGAACGTTAAAATCTAAAATCGTACTATTCTTTTTATTTCGATATAATAAAACAGCAAGATTTCATTTTAAAAAATGTTTGGAAACAAAGATCACATCATTATTTGGCACGTGAGTAAACATTATGTAAGTTGACTCCGAAGGAAACTAAAGTTCAAAACTGCAATCCGTTCTGAAGCAAGTTTATTTGTTTGTTACTACAGTTTTATTATACCATAATAATTATTTTAATATTTCCCAACGCAATTTATGAATTACATATTTTTCGTCCCATGACTGTAATTATCTTATCTGTTAATTACATCGGTTGGTTTTGTTTGATTTACATTCAGACTATTAACCATAATGAGTTAGTTATATAATTTTATTTAATTAAAACAATTATAATCGAATTTAATTGTTTTACTTAGATTGGCGTACCATAAGAATTTCGATTTAATGATTAATATTTTGGTAATTAATTTTTATTATCAAATTTTGACTTTAGTGAATGCTTCTGATAAGTGGGAATTTCAGTAAAATTTTATAAATAAATTTTTATTTTCTCTTACACTCAATGATTGTGTAAATAAGTTTTCCGTCTGAATATATAAAATTACACGATATCATTTTGGTTACGAAAAATATTGATCTGGTTTCAACTCAACTTATTGAAGGAAACGTGATACATTTAACATGTATGTATTAAAAATGTTGCGGTTAGTGTACGAAATAAACTTTGTTTAGAGTTAGGCAAATTTTATACTTAAAAATTAAATTGCAAAAAGGTGTAATTTCAGTGCTTATTATTATTATTATTATCATTAATATTATTATTATCAGTGGCCGTATAAATGATGCTGATAAATTTATATTCATCTATTTACTTATAATCTGTTCAGTAGAGACATAATTATGTAACACATAATGCTTGGGACATTTTGTCCAGATGCCCAGAAAATTATCTCATTACAAATAAAAATAACATTATAAATACTATTTTACAATCCATAACGGATTCCATAATAATTAAAACAAAAACCTAATTCATTCAATAACCAACATCATCCATAAAAGTAAGACATATTTAATTAAGTTCGAAAAAGACTTTATCATCCTAAAAAATTATTAAAAAAAAGTTTACGGATGATTTGACACGATCTTTTGACGCGGTCTAGCGAACAATAAGCTCGACAGCGTCAGGCTGATATATAGCAAAAATTAATAAACCTTCTCTTTTGCTAATCGCGCGATGTAATTATATGCATTCGTAAAAAAAAGTGGTGCACTCGATACGTAATGTTTTAAGTGGCGGATCGGAGGCGGGTGGGGGTGGGAGAAGGAGGTGTTCTTAATATAAAAGTGACATGAAATGTCCCCAATGCGAGCCGACGTCCTTCGACATTGTTTCTTTTCCTGTGCGATCGCGCACGCGGATACGACGTGCGAGAGAGCGCGATCGCACAAAATCCCACACGTTTCTATCGCCGATTGGGAAATAATTTCGTCGGACGTAAAATACGCTTGCCTTCGTCAACACGATCGCCTTTCTAACCGGCAATGGCATCGGCAGCGTCAATGGCTCGTGTGCCCGAGCCGACCGATATAGTTACGCGCTAGGTTTACCCCTGTATTAGTATAATTCCGTCTTGATGTGCGTACCGGAGTCGTATGTGCACGATCCCAGAGTGTGTCCTGTCGCGCACACTTGAACGCTGCCAGAATGTGCAATGACTTGCAGGACAGACTTCAATTGGATTAACAACAAATTCGCTGATTAATGTCAATTACTTTTTGTTTCTGCATTCATTGATTTTGATGATGTATACATTGAGAGACAAAATTTAATAAAAATTAACATAAAAATGCGTTTTTTGGTTTAATTTTAAAAGTTGTGATATTGTACATTACCTTTTAAAGAATTTGTCTTTAAAAAATTGTATTCTGGAACAAAACAGAAATAAAAATTTAATTAATCATTGAATTATACACATCTTTCGATATGGATTAATCATTCATTGATTTACAAGATGTTTCTGTTAATTAATTGCCTGATGAGGATTCTGAATCTAAGGATCGAAACGTTGCGTAATAAAAATAATACTTTCCAATTATTATTTAATATTATTTAATGAAAGAAAAATATGTGTTTCAAACAACTATATTTTCTAATCGAATTAAAGTCATTATATAGCCTAGAAATACACCGAGAAAAATAAATAGCATATTTAGCAATAAATCCTGGAATACTGAACCTATACGTTCTTTGTATGTGTATCACTTATAATTTTTGGGAATTTTTTCTATACACATTGTATAGTATTCTAT
>JABFPN010000799.1:0-38014 GCA_022817305.1 Leptoteleia sp. ZL-2020
AAATAAATGGCCTTTATTAGAAACAAATAATTTTACTTTATTTCAAATAAATTTTTTCCTTGTTACAACTAAATTTTTTCAAATAAACCTATTTATTTAAAATTAATAAATTTTTTCTCTGGGTGTATATAAAACCATTTTCAGCCCTTATTAAAGTTGAAAGAAACGTTTCAAAAATATTTTTACGCATAAAAAAAGTGTTATACAAATGAAAAATAATACCCTTTTAACGACGACTAAAGATTAAAGGAAAAAATACAAAAAAGCTCAATCCCTGTTAATTAAGTACCTGTGTTTGAGCATATATTTTTTTTTCCAGTGAAATGATGTAATTTCACTTTAATTAATCAGTCAACCTAAATCACAGATTATGTTTGTATTTTGCAGGCGCGTCATTATGGATTTTTGGCAAAACTGGATTGTTCGGTTGTGAAACGCCTTTACTTGCAACGTTCCTTTTTTCGGCTTTGATCAGCGCCGTTGATCCCGTAGCTGTTTTGGCTGTGTTTGAAGAAATTCATGTTAACGAAATTCTGTACATAGTTGTTTTTGGCGAAAGTTTGTTAAACGACGCCGTGACAGTGGTAAGTATAATTTGGGGCTATGGTAAAAAGCCATTTACAAGCACGTATCTAAAAGCCATATATCATGGCCGCGAACACGAAAAAGCATAACGCGTCGGGTTAACGATCCGAAAGTTGTTTTACCCAAACAAACGACCTTATCAGTCATCTTTTTCCCGATGACTGGTAAATATTGCGTTAATGCGCCGCGCCAGATTGAATTTTGGGGCTGCGCAACTAATGACCCTTTTTGTACGCTTGCCGGAAAACAGCTTCGCTTAAAAGTGAGCCAACAATAAATGTGCGCGTAAAACCAAACAGGTGCTGTACCACACGTTCGAAACGTATAGCGAGATGGGACCATCCAGGATCATGTACACGGACATCCTGTCAGGGTTCGGCTCCTTCGTAGTAACCGCAATTGGTGGCACAATCATAGGCGTCATCTGGGGCTTCGCGACAGGTTTCGTCACGAGATTCACGTACCAGGTTCGAGTCATCGAGCCTATCTTCATATTTGTGATGGCGTACTTGGCCTACCTCAATGCCGAAATTTTTCACATGTCCGGCATACTTTCGTAAGTTATTTTTCTCGCTTAAAATTTTAACCAAAATTAATGTTCTCAATAAGAACTCAGAAACGTTCCTCGTTTCGCAAAGGTCAACCGATAGTCAACGATTCGACTATATAATTTTGTACCACGTTTTAAAAAATTCCAAACATAGAATCGACCAAAAATAAAGAACCAATCAAGCCACAAAACCGTACAATTCGATACCAACATTCCTCTATTTTGATTTGCAGAGTTACTTTTTGTGGCATCACTATGAAGAACTATGTCGAAGCCAATATTTCGCACAAGTCTCATACGACAGTGAAGTACACGATGAAAATGTTATCGAGTAGCTCCGAGACGATCATATTTATGTTCCTGGGTGTTTCCACCGTGAGCAGCAACCACGTCTGGAACACGTGGTTCGTGGTGATGACGATTTTCTTCTGCACCATATACAGGTTCATTGGTGAGTGGGGAAAAAGAAAGTAGCACGCTATCCGAGCGAGGGTTCGAATGCAAAACGAAATTGGGGTGCAGTCGATCGATAGACGTTCCTCCATGCTTTTCGGAAGATACAGATCGATGAGCGAGCGACTAATGATTGCGTTTTTCAGGTGTCGTGGGACTGTCGGCCATTGCCAATCAATTCCGCCTGCACAAATTGGACAAGGTCGAGAAATTCGTCATGTCGTACGGTGGTCTACGAGGCGCCGTGGCCTTTGCTCTAGTGTTACTTATTAATAAAAAGAACGTACCGTTGCAACCAATGTTCGTAACCACGACCATTGCTGTGATTTATTTCACCGTGTTCATACAAGTCAGTCCAATTTAAATCCAATCCAAATCCAAATTCAATGCCTTTCGCTAACTTGCCGCCAATTATTTAAACTTAATTGTTGCCCGTCGTTTTTTTTTCAGGGTATCACTATTAAACCGCTTGTCCGGATACTGAACGTGAAGCGCGCGGAAAAGCGAAAGCCGACCATGAACGAGAGAATACACGAAAGGGTTGGTGTTCGTTAATGTTTTATATCAACTGGTTACGTGTCGCTCTAAATATAGACGTGTACAACTGAATGTCCGTTTGTGTGTTACAGATCATGGATCACGTGATGGCTGGTATCGAGGACATTTTGGGTAGACACGGCAATTACCACCTCCGAGATAAGTAAGTTTTAAATTCGCTTAAAGGGCTTAAAGTGCCGAGCAGAGGACTAACGATGAAATGTGTTTAAAGGTTTAAGCGATTCGATAATAAATACATCAGACCGTACTTGGTACGAAATCACTGCGGCGCCGAGCCAAAAATTTTGGAAACTTATTCCAAGTTGGCTATGAAGGATGCGTTGGATTATATTAGGAGAAATGCGTCTACCATAGGAAATATCAGCGGTACTGAAAGTATGTCTGCCATCTTTAGAAACTACAGTACCACTGGACAATTTAATGCTAGGTAAGTGACACAAGCGAGAATCATTTTAGCAGAATAGTTTTAACTTATTATAGGGAGTAAGTAAATTGGTCATCAAAAGTGTTTAGTGATAATTGTATTTGTAACTACGTGGACGTCCCGGATTAAGTTTCTTCCATTCGTGGATCTTTTTTCTCAAAAGGGATAAAAAGATATAACGATAGATAATTTAAAGAACGTAGTATTAAATCCTGAATTGACACGGGGTCAGACATATCCTTAAAATTTAAGATTAATCTGAAAGGTTTGCAATGAATTACGAGTATAAGAATTTATCATTGGACTGTAGTAATACGATGAACGACTTAGATTCAGATTACAGAAAAACGAAATAAGTGTATTAGAAATTGGGCAAAACTTTTGAAATTATTCGTCCAAGATTTGGAATTTTTCACTTATTGTATACTAATTTATGTTAATTCTTGATCTTTACCCTAGTCCAAGTTGCAGTCAATTGGAATCGGGCTGGAACATTGATATGCAAGAACTGGAGTACAATCCATCGAAGAAAGATTTAACGGACGCGAGGATTCATCATCTTTTGGCTGAAGAGCTTTGCAAACCGTACAAACGAGTAAGCATGATCGATTTTAGATTAACAATCATCAATTGACAAGTATCTGTACGCTTATAAATCCGCAGCATCGTCGGCTCAGCTACAGTCGTCACGCAGTTAATGATCGGGATTTGTCGACTCAAGTCAATTACAAAATGCACATGAACATTAGGCGAATGGTGGGCGAGCACAAGCACAGGCACAAGCGCAGTAAAAAGTTGCTCAAAGATGGTAAGCAGAATCACGTAAGCTTTCCTGAGTTTCAGCAGAACGGTTCAACGAAGTTATTTTCTCAAGGTCAGTGCATTTCAATGTAATCACATTACAATTCGATTCCATACAATATTTTCATTTATACATTTTCCGCAGATTACATCAACGATGTATTATATGAAAACGAAACCGGCGACAGTTCTAATAAGCCTTCGAACAAGGACGATTGGGACTCTGCCATAACGTTCACCGCACGAACTTCTGGTAAATCTGCCTTTTATTATCTATTTTTTTCTTTTTTCTTTTTTTTATTTTATTTAAGTATCAATCATCGATGTATGTCACGTTCTATTATAAGCAAATCCGACGTAACCTATTTTCATCTGCAGTGACTGATATGTAAATATCAAAGTTGAAAGGTGTTTAATCTTGAGGAAAATACTTTAAAAGTAGCAATGTGTTTCCAAGAGAAGCGAGGACATTTATAGTTCCTTCGATAAGTTATTTTACTGCCTATTACAACATTAGATCGTTCATTAAGCGGGCATATTTAATTCCATCGCGATTCTTTAATTCTTTTAAAAAATGCACTTTTGGAATGGCTCGTTTCAACATTTTGATATCAATTTTTGATTAAGAGTATCGCGTGACGTTCAAGTGTTTCAAGAAAAAAAAAATCAATAACCTTGCTTTGTATGCCGTATGGTATTTGTGCTGCCAAATATTCCAAGTGCAATCGATAAAGCTTTTCTCATTCTTCGGTTTCCAAATACGAGTGATTCGTGTCAAGTTTTTCGACAGATTTCCCGACCCCTAATGAACGAACTAATGAGGTTTTTCCATTGCAGATTCTTCGATCACTCCCGGTGATCACTCGGGAGACGGGGATAACTTGTCACCCGACTCAAGAACAGAGGATGGAAAATTCTCAAGGTTCGGTCACGACGGTAGCGATAGGCGTCGTGATAATGAAAGTACGTTTCAGTACGAATGACGATCGATTAAATTTCAGTTAATTCCGTGATAATAATTGAATATAATTATTATAGGTGAGAATTATCGCGTTACAACGCCCACGGCGACGGAAACAGTGCTGCCTTGGAAGCGGGAAGATGATTACGATTCGGCGAATCCAGTGAAACAAAATGAATTTCCCGCATGGTGTTCCAACAAAGAATACCTTGCCTATAGTTCGCCTTCCGCTACCTTCTTAGGTATTTATCACAACACTTATCCCTTCCTCTGGATTTTATTTGCTCTTTACGTTGAATAACCGAATGGAGTATTTACCTATTGTTAGATTTATCTTCACGAACATCTAGAATTTGGTTTAATCTTTTGTTAATCATTATTGTAAAATCCCGAACATGTAATCAATACATCGTTTGAGGAACGCTGACTGTTCGGCAGACCCATTAAAGTATCGACATTCGTTCCGAGGAAATGGCAAAGGGTAGAATTATATATTTTCCTTTCGGAGGGTTTGACCTAGCAATTTGGATCGAAGCAAATTTGCGATGTGTTACGTGACAATGTGCCGAACGAATGTCGATACTGGAAGGTGTGTCTGCGAGACGTGCATGCATGAATGGTCAAGGTTCTTCAACCGGGATTGCGCAGTGAGTAGTTCATGTTCATTTTCTAAGGTGGGATCGAGCAACCAAAGGTGCAATCTGTAATAGGGCTGTTCAGGCGGGAGAGCGTCGGCACAACGGTGTCGCCGGACGTCGACGAATGCGACGAGTATTCGTCGACCAATTTCGATCAGAGTCATTCACCCTCGAGAAATACAGGTGACGCGAGCTTACCTGCTTTGAAGGCATGTAGAATTTTATTTTATTATTCTTATTATTATGATTTCATCACTTCTTGTCTTTTGTTACATTTTGGTAGGTCAACGTTAACTTGGAGTAGCCGCTACGGCCAGTTATCTGCAATAATGTAGAGTTTTATTTAGGGTGTCTCTTGTTGATAAGCGTTTCATTATTTCGAAGCTGATAATCAATTAAAATCCAATTGCTTTAATGTCAAATATTGCGATAGTGAGAAATGGAAAATCACAATCTCTTCTTCTTTCTTACTTATCCATACCTTTTTTTTTTATTTAATTCAATTGCAAAAAAGACATATTTAGATATTTGTCTTATTTGTAAACAAAAGATAAGTTAAATCATTTTTAAAAATGAGCGTTGTTTTATATAAACAGGCAAAATGAATGAAAATAACATTAAAAAAATATATTCTTAATATAACAAATCCTGAAAACAGTGCTCGTCTAAAAAGGTATCAATAATCAGACATACATTTTCATATTAATTGTAAAATATTACAACATTATTGTTATAGCAACAACTCTTTATAAAATTGATGTATATAATAACAAATTACACGTATATTAATTTTAAAAAGAAGATATACATTTGCAGTATTATCAAACATCAATTGGATTTATAGTTATAATTTTAGCTAATTATTGATTATTTTCAAGGAATCTTTATCACTGCATTAAGTACGTTAAATAAGACACTTAATCTAAAATAAATACACAATAATCACAACATTTATCAGTTTCTTTCTTCTTCTTTTATTTGCATTTTATTTGATTTGAATGCCAAGCTATTTTTGTTGTCGCGCAGTAAAAGCTCTTACATTACGTTCAGTGCATTGATTTGTTGATGCATGTAAATCAAGTTTTTGAATCAAAATTACAGAAGTGTAAAGTAATTGTGTCGTAATTATTTTAATTAATGTTTCACATTTAGTTGAAATGGGATTTCAAATTACCATAGTTGAACTACTTATTCATTTTACAGTAATTCTGTACACTTTTAATTATTTTATATGCTTTCAAGATTAAATTATCTCTTTTTTTTCAACAAAATAAATAAATAAAATTAAATTTCCTTTCAAGATAAATTTTATGAAAAAAATGTGAACTTAATAATAAATTCCATTCAAATCTCTAACAACATAATTATTATTAGTGGAAGCTCTTCAATTTCGCAAGAACTGTATTTTAACTACATCGTAATTATATACATGATAATCTATGGAACAATGAGAAGAATCAAGAGTACAGTAACTAAAAAGCAAAAGCATTTTCGTGTTCGTGTATAACGAAATTGTTCGTATCAGCCTTTACTTTCTAACGACAAAATTATTTATCTCTCACGATATCGCCATAATAGGATACACCTAATTTAAAATTTCCAAACACGATAATGAAAACTATTCAACATTAGATAATTAATGATAAATATTTACGAAGATAATCGAACGCATCAATATTCTGCCCACACTTTGGCAGTTTTGTTGCATTTGATTAAAACGGGAAAACAATACTGTTATAGATTTTGAATGAATTTAAAGCCGTTCAAGTTGTTTATTCTAGTTTTTTTATGAATTTAAGGCTGACTAATACTTGAAATAATAACTTATTACCCTCTGTGTTTCTCGTATTTTTTATTTGCATGAGTTTCGACAAATGCGAAGGGTTAAGTAAATGAAAATTATCATTATATTATTAATGCGACGCAATTAATGTTTTTGAAACGTCTTAAAACTCAATGAATTGTCAATCTATGTCGAAAGATGTGTATAATTCAATGATTAGTCATATTGCAAAGGACTCACTTTTATAGATTTCAATATCAAAATATTATTTTCAATCTTACTTTATATCAGATAAAATTTCGTCGGAAATTTTATATATCCTAAATAAATATTACCTTTTTGTTTATTATTGTTCTCTCATTCTCTGTAACATGGGATAGTATACTCTATTTAATTTCTCTTTATCGCTTTGTAAATTGAGTGTGTGTTGGTGAGTTTTTATATGTATTTGTTCAAGTATAAGTCAATTTTATATTCATAAAAAAACTAAAATCATGTTATAGAATATATTTTATCAAACAGTTTCTTTAATTTAACAGATAATATAAAAACTGATTATGAAATATTTAATAGAACATTTCGAAGGGTAAAATGAAAGTGAAAGAATTAAAAGCAAATTTATTGAAATGAAAATGCTTCTAATTACTATTTTAATATCTTCATCATATAAAATCTTTCAGATCTCAAAGTTCAACTATGGAATAATATGAACTCTTAGCAGTAATTAGATGAAAATCAATAAAAACCCGTTAAATCTTATTGAAAACCGATTTAATGACTTATTAAATAATGCCGTTTAATAAAACTTTATGAAATCAATCGTACAGAGATTTTTAAACTTAAAAATATTCAGAATTAAGTAGTAGGATTTAATAATTATGGTAAAAACAAAGTTAAATCGGTTTCAAAAAGCTGTTATATGATGTAATCGAATTCAATAGTTATTTATGAAACATCAAATAGACTGGCTTAAGAAAACATGGTCTGTACATATTTCCTTCAGTACACTGCGAAAAGTATGACAGAAAAAATTACTGTTTTTAATTCTATTTGAGCTACAAGTCCGTCTTTTAATAAAAATTACTGTTCTTTAAAAGTAAATACACTAGTTTTAAATGTTATATTTATAGATAAAATAGAAATTTTTATTAAAAGACGGAAAGGGGGCTGAAATACAGTTAAAAACAGTAATTTTTTCTGTCATACCTTTCTCAGTGTAAGTAAAAATTGATGCTTAGCCAGAGTAGAATTAAAATGTAACGTCTGTTCATGTAGGGGCTGGTGCATATAGTGTAAAGTTGTAATCAAGAAAATGATTTCCACAAAAAAGCTAATTCACTTTATATGCCATTGATCAGAGTGCAGCCGAGCGTTCTCTAGAAGACGGGGCTCGATGATGGAGCTAGGTGCAGCCGAGTCGCCGAAGGACAAAGCGCGCAGTGGCTCGCGATCGCTACCGGAGTGCTGGAACCCGCAAAAGTTACGCTTCGCGAGCTTCCCTTGTTCTAGCAAAGAGCCGGCCAGTCTGTCCACAGCCCTTATCTCGTCTTCGTCCAATTCATCGGTGGATTTCGACGACGAGGATGCTTGACCGAAATTGTAGGGGTCGCTATCCTTCGAGCAATACCGGTCCAGATCGAATCGCCGCAACTCGATCTGGTGGACGTTGCTGCGCAGGCCCAGTGCTCCGGTTTAACTCTCAGATGATCTTTATTTTTTCATCCATCGCTGCTAATTTAGATAACTACAAACTTAACCGAATGGTATGCGTTATATTTTAGTTGAATTTAATAAACAGTATTTTTTTATTTCCTTTTTTTTAAAATTTTTTTATTCGACTTTTTTTTAAGACAGTATTATGAAAAGTAGTACGAAGAAACTTTTCAGCAAAGTTCGTAGTTATTTTTTTATTACCTTGTTTTGCACAGGCAAAGAAATATTCAATAATGGACGTTTTTTATCGTGAACGTTCGATGAAGGATTTTTTTGTTGCGTCCTAGAAGTTTGGTTAATAGCTAAAACTAAACTTGGTTTCAGAAGACTAATGAATTAAATGCAAAATACTTTTGTCACAGTACACGGCATAGTATTATCACGTAGATTCTTCTGCGATAACTTCTAGGATCTCGACTGAGAATAACAATTTCTCTTCGAATGAATCAAAAAACCGTGCGCAACGGCGTCTCCTTCCAACCATTTTTTGGTTCAGCAACGACACGTACTGTTGTGTGATGTGCACGGAATCGCGCTACGGAAACAGAGACACATTTTCGTGTCAATTTATTCAAGCGACTTGTGTGATTAAACGGAGATGTGATTGAATCTAGAAATTGTTGCGCGTTGAGAAGTTTAGTTTTAGTTATTAAGCGTTGAAATTAAGGCTCGAACAAACAAATTGTTGTTCTAACAATATTTTAGGGATCTTTTAGATAATGCTACAAGAAATGTAAAAATTGTACATTAAAGTTGAACTTTTATTGGTTCAAACTATGTCAGTAATTTTTGAATTGTAATAAAAGAGAATTTAAAAATTGATGACCTTTGAAAGATATTCGGTACTAATTTTGAGGAAAACTCGAAAATCTTTAATAACCTTATTTCTTTTATTGACATTTGACCAGATCTAATTAAAACATATTTTATGAAATAAAATCAGATTTTATCTGACCTGCGTATGTTTAATTGAATCTGTACAGAATTCAGATTTGATAAGATATGACATTTGTTCTTGGAATGTTAAATATACGTTAAAATATTGACATTTTAAACTATTTATTTTAAATAAAGGTGTGGAAATTTAGTAAAAATTGAATATTAGAATTTTATATGATTTCTCCTTTGATAGCAAGGAAAAATTCTCTTACAAATATTTCAGTATGAAATCCTCTGATAAAAAGATTCCTCGAAAGATTATATAATTTTAAATGTGTATATAGTACTTTGTGATTTACCTAAAAAGAAGTTAAGTGAAGAATCCCTAAAATATTTAAGAAGTATGAAAGTGAGTTAAAAATATTATATATTTAATTTATGATAAAAATAATATTATATCTTTCACAATGAAAAGAATATACGCAAGTATATTATTAAAAATTTATGTGGCATTGAAAAATTAAACGTTTTCGAAATACAAAATGTAAACAAACTTTGTTTTTATTTTGTATTTACATCTATTCTCATATCTTTTGTAAGTAAAGAAACAATATTTTTGTTTTTATATTATTAATATTTCATTCTTCAGTTCCATACAATTTATTAGTCATGAATTTCAATTATACAAGTTCATTAAAAGTATTTCAGTTGAATAAACATTTTTGTATTTTTCGGTTAAATGATAATATTACTTACTTAACAAGAAAAAAAGTGGTTTTAAACTAGTAACCCAAGCCAAAAGCGAAGAGCTGCCAAGATGAGACTACTTTTTTTTACCCTTATGGGAAAGAATGCTGAAAAATGTTAAAAATTTCCAATTTTAGCAGTATTTCAGCGTTTTTCAACATTTTTCAGTATTCTTTTCCACTGAGGAGTTGAGTACAATATTTTATCTTTAAAATGAATGAATTAACTTTAATGAACGAATATTAATATTTACATTTATAATTGTGTTCAATAATATTTACGTATTATAAATCTGATATCAAATGTAGCGTGAAAGATGAAGATATTTTATCTTTATCATGAAATTAATAAAATCTATTTTTTACTCAATTTCATTTTTAGGCACGCGTAACAAAATTTTAGATGAAAAATTATTATACATATAAAAAGTACTAAAATTGTGTTATGTTCACTTCATACAATTTCTTTACAATTTCATGGTTATTTCAAATAGATGAAGGCGACTCGGAGTAATCAGGGTTTCTATACTCACATCGATTTAATAAATTTTTATTTATCTGTCTATTTGATTTTTACATTTTTTTTTACAATTTTACATGTAAAGTATTATTATATTAGAGGCTAATTGTTTAACACAAGTTTTTTTTCAGCTTCAAATTCATTACAATAGAATTTCTAATTGTAAATTTTATTTACTAAACTCAAGGTGCTAACGTTTAAGAACTTAGTTCCCAATTCATAAATCTTGATGAATTTTTCTGTTAATTTTATTATTAATAAAGATAAAATTAACGTTATATTGAATTATTGTTATCAAAATGATTGTGGTGATATTAATTATCAATACTAATTAATAATATAATATTAATCCCATAAATAAAACAGACATACACGGGAAAAAATACGCTGTACGATTCACGAGAAAAAACTCAATATAGAACAAATATATAAAATCAACACGGTGTATTGCGTTGGCCTAACAGTGCACCTTCTTTTATTTTACCGAAATTAAATGACTGTTTTAACCACAGTGTACGATTTACTATATTTGCAACATAATTTTTACTAGTTCACCATGTAGGATTAATAGCGTATGGCAAACATTGCCCAGCAATGATCATTCTATGCCATTATTTTTCCCCGTGCAGTTCTGTAATTGTAGTTTACGTAATTACTGGTCAATGTATCGATTTCTATAGTTTTTTTTTTCTTTTCTGTTATGAACCCATGCGTTTGCATTCGCACGAAGTATACTTTTTACAGTAAAAATAAAATAATATCTACTGAAAAAGTTCTGTGAAAATTCTGAAGAAATCGTAAAAGAATAGTGAAAATTTTTCATTCAATATTCTAAATTCTTATTATTAATTGTTTATTTAATAAATAAACTTCCAAATACAATTTTCAGATTATACCATAAATTAATTTTTTTAAGTAATATTGTTCAAATAATAGATGGTTCTTATTTTACAGGATAGTATAATAATTCTTCATCTAATTATTATCTTTGTATAATCTAGAATTATCAGGACAAAACGCATTTGACAGATTGTGTCAAAATTGCGATTAAAAATTGTAGCCTTATAATCAACAATGCAGGTTCTTAGAAAAATGAAATTTAACTTAAAAGGAAGACAAGAGAAGAGACAAAAGGTATAATAACTAAAATTAATGTTAAAGCGACGCTTTTATACAGAGTTGTTATATTCAAGTGACCTGTTCGCTATGTGGTTTTGTGAAAGAGACAATTCGAAAATGTGAACTTAAAATATTATATGATAGTTTAAATTGATTAAAAGACTTAGTAAAAACAATAAAAAAATTAAAAAAAAATCGTCTCAATCCAAGACGACGAATAACTTAGATGTGAATTTTTAGACAATGCTCCAATTTTTTAATTTTGTGATTTAGGAAGAATTCAGTCACGCGCAGCTTTTTAAACGATCAAACTCTGCTCATTGTATAGTGCTATTATTATACAATTTTTAATAAATTTAATTCATCAAATTATTCCGCTACTATGGTTTGTTATCAGCTGTAAAGTATTTTATGTCTGATATACTATAAAAAATAGTATTCTGGAAAAAATGATAAATATAAAAAGTTGTTAAACATATTGAAAAGTTAACTTCAATATTAGACCACGTTAAATAATATCAATGAATTGAATCCATTAAAATGGTACAATTTTATTATAGGATTACATTATAATTTAATAATTAAAATAAAATTCAAAATTTATTGAAATTCTACTATATAAAACCATACGAACGTATATACTTTAATATAAATTTCCCGTTATCATTTTTTGATACATAATGTGTATCATTTCGGCAAAGTGTAATTAGAATACAAAAACAATATAGAGATTTTATTAGTTTTCATTCTCTAGACTGCACTAACGTAGCATGTTCGTGTTGTAGACTTTTCCAACTTATGTTTTTGTATTAATTTTACGTGGTCATTTTTTCCAGTATAATACCTGAATAATCTTAAAATCAATGCAACCTAACTGCACACTATACAAAGAAAAATTTGTTTATAATAAGAGCTAATTGAAAAGGGATTTGTAAACAGTAGAACATACGTCGCAAAAACCTGTAAACAATCAAATACAAATATGAGGACTAACACTCTCGAGATAAACACGAGACTGCGTAGGTGAGAATTCGACCAATCAAACTGTATGGTTTGATAGTGTATGTGAATTGTAGTTGTGTGAGTTCATATTCAATGACTGGCTGTCAGACACTGGTTCTAAAACGCTATTTCACTTGTTTTCGGAAAACTATGTTCCTTTCTTTCGACAGCTGTATTGAATAATTGGGAAAAGCTTAGTTAGTTTTGATAGTATTAACTCTGTCAAAAATTCTCAAGTAAGAAACCTAAGTGGGAATGTACATGTATAAAAATCCTATATTCATAGGATTGTGCCGAAATTTTCCCAAATGGTATTACAAGTTTCTGAAACTAAAATTTCATTTAGGAAAATTTACAGTTAAGATAAACATTTTATACAAGATTTTACCTGAGATTATTTTCAGCAGAAACGAATTCCAGGTGGAAATTTCACTATGAAACCTTGAATTCCCATATAGTATTCCCACTTGGGAATTTCCAACGGGATAAGTATGTTAAAAAGTGACTTTATAATGATTATCTATCATCTAAATTAACATAAATCCCAATAAAAAATTATTTTTGAGGAAGATTTCCATCTTTTCACTTTGAATCCACGTACGTTTCACAAACGACTTTCAATGTCAACGTAGATTCAACGAGAAATCATGAAACATTCTGTCAGAATATTGGGTATAAATCCATAACTCAATTAAAAATCATTTTTAAATTTCAAATTTAAGGATGAAATATATTTTATTAAATATAGTTAAAAAATATGAGGCATTTTCGACTAGCATTCAATTTTAGGCTGAAAATGTTTTAGGTAAGAAAAAAAGATAGATCATTACTGTGTATGTAGAAGAAAGACAAAATGCTGTTTTAAAATTATTACGCCGGAATTTTGATGCTTGTCGTGAACGCCAATGGGGACCTTGTTAAAATTGTATTATGGTTCTTTTCGACAAGTTCAAATGACTTTGAAGAATATATTTTTGTTGAATCTGATTAGGAATGTGTACAAGAAGTACCATAATAATAATAACGTACCTCGTGAAAGGGTTGCGGAATTTTTTTAGAACAATCTCTGTGAATCATTTGAAAAAAAAGACAAAACTGATTCACCTGGTATGTCAACTTAAGCAACCTTAACGGAATAGTTTATGGAAAAATATTTATTAAAAATATGTTCAATCTAATACATTACTTTTTCTCATCTTATTTCATTAATTCGTCAGTTAATGATGTATTTTTGTGTAATTTTAATCATATATGTATGAGACATGTTTTTTATGATGTAATTTGTTTTATATATAAAGTTTACTACACGGAGAAAAATGTTTCTGCCATTACAATATTAATTGCTTTATTAAGTTGTATATGTTAAATATATGTTGGAAATTATGTTGGAATTATAGAAAACAATGCTGTAATAGCACAACTGATTTACATAAGATTAAATGTAGCATTTACAAGAAAATTTATTAAATGGTAGCTTAAAACTCTGCATTGCCAAAAATGTCATAATGTTGTCATTTTTTGGTGAGTAATCGAGTCAATTTGTTTCGGTTGATGTTTATTATAAGTTGCGCATTTAAGTTTGCAAATTGTGCATTTCTGCGTTCCTTTTTGTCAGAACTTTTTCAATACTGCATCATTTGATCCTCTTGCAATGTAGATTGAAATGTCAATTTTCTCATGATAATAATACAACATAATAACGCTGTAATACCTAACATAAAACATTTAACATAAAATTTTATATACTGTCACACCAACACCAACTGGTGTTGCTTCAACACTACAGTTTTCTTCTTGTAACACATTCAACTGAAACAAATCGAATGCTTTTCATTGAAACTGTAAGCTTCATAATTTAAAAGAGCAAGTATATGACAAACAAAATTACACAAAAATATAAGACAAAAATTGTGGCAAAAATTTGATACTTAATTGAAATGAAATGTTTGCATTTGTATGTTTTTTTTTCGAGTTTATGTTAATTGAAAAAGCATGTAAATAAAAAAAATACAGTGGCATCATATTTATACCTTTTCCACGACGGACGTAATACAAGTTTTTTCGAATCATATTTTTTTAGTACTTACTAAGCGTCTGCTGTATCTGCTGATCTGAATTCTTGCCACATTTTTTTTTTTTTTTGATATGCTGTACGGGCAAGATTATGAAATGAATGATTTGTTAAATAAAAGAAACAAATGTTATGAAAAGATAACATAGAAAATGAGAAAACGATTGTCGATTATGTCATTGAATGAATAAAATGTATTTTTTTAACTATCGTCGGTTTATGATTACATGTTTCAACCTTTTGCTTGTTGTTTTGCATCATACATAGATTTAAATTAGATTAATTATTCATATGGATTCAACATGTTTTTATATTTGTTTGCAAATGTTTTTGCATCTTTTAACTAATAGTTAATATTATTAACCCTTAAATTGACACAGTGCATTTGTTCTGTTAGAAGTATTGTTTATTAAATGAAACATTGAAAATTCCTTAAAATATTTTAGAAAAAGTTTGAAGAACTGCTAAAATAATTACTTGAAAACATAAATAATTTTATTAAGTTTAAATAATGAAAATCCGAAAATATATAAAAAAATTTTTAACATCAAGACTGTTTCATTTCTTCTTCGGATCGTCAGTATTTTTTTGAGAACAATTTTCAGAGTACGTATACAATTGTTCTATCAAGTTTCTTTATTACTTATAAGTACAAATAAGCAACTATTTACGTGTTTAATGTGTATTTTTTATTATTTACTTATACTGAAATGAATACTGAAACATGAAATATAATGATAAAATTAACGTGAATAAAATGACGGATAAAATGAGAGACTAGTCTATTATAGAGAAAATTTATTTATACATTATTAATAATAATATCGTATTCTTATATACTGGACTGATTTTAAGGCTATTTAAACAAGTGAATTATTTATTTGCTGATGAACGGTCCAACTATTGTCGAATGAAATAAATTAAATACAACAAAAACAATATCAATATATTGAACATAATTTTGATTAATTTATTGTGAAATCAAACACTTTACATTCATTTTGTATCAATTATTATAAATAAATCAGCATTGCATTAAGTTAATTCAGTCAGTATTTCAGCCAAGGTTTATATCTCCTTGATTAAAATGCACGCAAAGAACCCCCAAAATATTATCAAATATCAATGCTTTTTCTCTTCAAAATCAGTCAGACTAAGTTTCATTCTGAAAAATAATGATTTGCCTTTTTAATAATCATTCAAATATTAAATTCTGTACAAATAATGGGAAATTTATCTAATATATTTTGTTCCTATTTTTGTTTCAATTTATTATTATACACGAGAAAGTACACATTTTACACGAAGTACAAGCTTCAGGTTTGTTTGTTTATACCTTAGTTACACTATGCAATTCAAATCGGCACAGTTCTCAAATTATGGTATATCATTTAATTAAAATAATTATGTCACTTATACAAGTAAATAATATTTATTTAGCCAAAATGGCATAGTTAAACAACTTAAATAAAATTCACATTGCTAATTGATGCTGTCGCAATGACAACAATAAATGCAGCAAAACATCTCGTTAATATACACATTCCTCTTCTAAACTTTTTTTTATCATTCTGAATAATGATGTTAATTATTGTAATATATTATACTAATTATAATAATAATCTAATATAATAATGAAAACAAGCAAAGAGATATATAAACATGAATCTTTACCATATTCTTTAGTTCAACAAATAAGAATAATTAAATTAATACGCCCCACGTGAAAAAGTCTGTATTTAGTTGAAAAATACATTTTGTTTCCTGATATATTTGATGCGACGAATTTTTATTTTAATTTCTTTATTGACTTATTCATTTTTTACTTTAAATGATACAAAAAAATGCATTTAAAGAAATATTAATACATAAATGTGTTATTCGCGTGAACCTAATAAATAATAAACATCACTGAATAATTCAAACTGATGTTAGTTCTAATAAACAGAAATCAACACCTCATTAATTGGACTCAGTTAATTTCAGTGATTAAGATTAAAGTTTCAAATTCCACTTTATGATCTAAAAATAATTACTAAAGTCGCAATATTTTCTTGCGTTATCCTACGTTTTTTTTTCGTTTATTGAAAACCATCCGCATTTGATGCATTTTTTTTTTCTTTCTTTCTTTTTTTATTATTTTGTATCTAGTCCAAATTTAAGGAAGCATATTTCTGATCTATGTTCAAATAAAAAATATGATAATGTAATATGGAAGAGCAATAGCGCACGAACTTTCCTTTGTACAAGGTCCCGCATGAAATTGCAAGTTCGGCATTTTGTAATTCCACATTAAATCACTTACTTCTGTGATATATTCAGCAACTGTTACACATGTTATATCTCCATTACTTTTTTGCGTAATTGTGATATTTATTTTTTGGTTTCTTTTCTTATATTTTTTTCAATTGTTTAAGCTACTATGAAATTTAACAGTGTTTTGTATTCATTTAATTTTGTTTGTAATATCATTTATTTATTCATTTACTTTTGTGTATATAACGTTCTTTCCCCTTGTCATATGTTTTGTTATTTTTTACAGCTATATAGAAAATACAGTTCCATACAATGTACTCTTATAAAATGTTTTTATTATTTGTATTATTAGCAAAATTATATGGACAAGTGCAGGATACGCAGCTGGCATGGGATTATTAAATGATGAAATAAGTCTTGTCCGCGCGGAGATCAGTTATCCATGGCATATCTGCGCGTCCATTCTTTTGCATTTCTAATAGCTTCGCTTTCATTTACTTTCCAGAGTTCTGCTACGTCGTTGGCTAAAGGATCATCTGGATTTGGCGCGCTCAGTAAAGCTTGTATTGAAAGTAATACAGTTCTAATTTGTAACGCAGGACTCCATTTATCCTTGAGGATGTCTAAACAGATTCTTCCAAGCCTAAACAAAATTTATTTCATTAATAACAAGTAAGTACATGATGACATACATTTATTATTTCATTTATTTAAATTATATTTCAAACAAACAAATGTATAGAGAGATATTATCTTTTTATTTATTTATTGAATAAAAATGTAAATTTTTTAGTATTAATGTATTAATATAATATAAATATATTATTTTAGTAGGCAAATAGTCATTTAAAAAAGATCCTCAATTTTCAGAACTTTTCTGTGACAATAGTCAAATTGATTTGAATTTATTACATGATATAATTTGTTCATGCACTCAAGAGGAAGATGACTAATATTGAGTCGTTTGGCACAAAATAGGTGTAATTAGTTTGGTTGAATTTTAGTATAATCACACACCAGTGCCAAATTTACTATTAAAAGCTAAATTTTAAGAAAAATAATGCTGCATGTTATAATTTATCAACTGAATGTTTGCCACACATCTTTCTACTATATATTTAGTATTAATATATATTTAATTACAAATTAAAGTTAATTACAATATATAAGCTTATACCATGCAATAATATTTATCTTAAAATTATTTGAAACTTTTTGCCTTGTTTTAAGTAATTCAGTTACAGAAAATGAACAGTTTGTTTCGTGAATAAAAATAAAATTGTATCAAATTAATGATTGCATAAGAGTATATACAAATATATTGAGTGAGTCCTATATTACTTAAGGTTCTCTTAAATTTAATTACATTAATAATTTTAATTAATTAAATTTGTATATCTAACCTGTCTATGTTTGGATGATAGATTTTAGTAATAAATCTAACTTTTGGAGCAGACATTGGGTAATCTTCTGGTAGAAATAATTCCAATTTAAATAATCCTCCCTCAAAAGGAGAATCCTCAGGACCAGTTACTATTACATGAAAATACCTAGCATTTGTATCATCTGGTACTGCACTGATTCCAGGAACTGGTTCCTGCATAAGTCTTTGTGTCTCTTTAATAATTCTCCTTGGGAGTGCTGCCATTATTTTTTTTACTGTAACAGTAATAATAAAAATATTTAGTATACTTGATTACAAAAAGACACAAAAAATATAAAAAATGATACCTATAAAATTTTATTATGCATAAATATTATTTATTATTTTTTTTATTCATTGAACTTATAATATTCACTTCATAAAGTGCAATACATTTAATATTTTAAATGAAATAGAGCAAACTTGTTATGAAAATAATAAATGTATAAAACCTAATATTATTATCTGTCACATATATAATATTTTTATAATAACTTAAATACAATAAATCAATTAAAATGCAATCAGTAATTCTAATATTAAAATATAAAACAATGTATATGCATGAAAGCAACAATAAATGTGCATATCCTTGGCTTTAAAAAAATAATAAATTAAAAAGTAATTAACACACGTATAAAGATAAATACATAAAATAAAATCGACAACAAACCATCTTTAAAGTGAAAAACAAAAATACCTTCACCTAATGTTCCAATATAACAATAACGACAGAATTTTAAGGTTAGGTCCCTCCAACTTTACGTTTCTACAAGATATCGTAGGGAGAAAAAAAATAAATGAAAATACACATAGACGACGCAACAGTGGTGATTCACAATTGCCCGACAATGGGCCCGGACCGCCGACAAAATTAAACTTTCTCTCGTATATGAATATAAAAGCAATATCTGAAAGAACGCGTAGACCAAAATACAGAGGATAAAAAGTCAATTGCTGTATAATTACGTAAACAATCAATTATGATGTAACCTTTTGGACTTACTCCCGGAAGATAATTGGACGTCTGAAAATAACCGCAGGAGGGGAAAAAAAGTGAACTGGACTTGTTTCCTTTGTGAGCGCGAGTCCGGCGAAAATGCGCGTAGTGTGGATTTGGTTGGCGGACCCGGAAAAGCGTCGGTTTTTCTTTATCATTTTCCGTGACAATTCTGTTTTTTGGACGCAGGACTTTTTGCCCGTTTTGTTATGAATACTTACCGCGAAACTAGTCCACTTCGCTTGTCCTCGACTCGATTTTCCTCGATTCTGCCGCGCTGGCCTCTGTCTCGTCAGGTTCGTTCTCGCTCGCCGCTAGACAAGGACGGACACTGGCAAAAAAAAGTCCGACGCGACTCCCCGCATTCGATATGATTTCCACGAAACTCGATGTCAATTGCCGCTTGTTTAGACGCTTCTAATTTTTTTTCTCAAAACTCGCGGCCGATGCCTGCTCGATGTTTAGCTTTTCGTTATCCAGGTTTTCCGGTTGAAAAGCTTTGCGAGCGCAGGAGGGAAGTTATCGGTACGGCTGTGTCGCCAACGGCGCTGCCAAGTAATCGGTTAATTCAATTTCAGCGCGAATTTGGATTTCATCTTACGTGCGTCGTGTACACTTTGTTGCACAACGCGTCACGTACTTGCGCGATAAAGCGACGGGGTGGCACGACGATGGGAATCTATATCGAGGGCTTAATGAGCATTGATTGCTTGTTTGGGCAATCGGTGAAATCCCAGAATGCCCCAAACGAAAGAATGTGTGACATTTATGAAAATTAAAATCAATTAAACAGACAGCTTTAGTAAGATTATTAATTCAGATGAGTCGTGTTTGAAAGGAATTCCTCGATAGCTAGATTTATGTAAATTTTATGTAAAAACTTATCTCATTAGACTACCTCATTAGCATAAATCTTTTATGTTAAATTAAAGCAAGAAATTTCGCCTAAAACAAACAATATTGTTTAGACAATTATTATACATATTGCAACAATTTATTATAACAAAACAATGTATATTAAAGCATTTGAATTAATCCATTTATTTACTTAGAATAGTAATATTCTAGGAATATATAACAATATATTACTTAGATTTTAAGATAAAATCTTCATGACATGCTCGGTCTTTAGATGATAATTTTATTTTTCAATTTTGCAATTTAATTCTATATATCTAATTATTTTGCTTTATTATTGTTCAGTCCCTTATTTATATTATAAATGCTTATAAATATAATGATTTTTTGTTTAAAAAAGAAATTGAAAAGGTATTATAGTAAATTTATATTGTTGAAAAATATATAATTACATAAGAAAAATATGTAGTTAAATATTAAGTTAATAATATTAATTAGTTTACAATATATAAAATTAATACACAATATAATAATACATAAACAATACTATTTGTAAAGCTGAGATTCAAAATTGAAGTTGAATCGCGCCATCAGTGAATATAAACTTGCTTCTAAAATCATGTTGATCATATCCAGCCTGACGACGTCAGTTTTTGGGCCGGGTGAGTGCGTTCTGTCAAACAAAACAGAATCAATTAGAACTAGTTTATTAATTCAAAATGTTATTGTTTTCCTTAAATAATCGTTCAGTAAATGAAAACATGTATAGTTTTCAATAAAATTACTGTCAACACAATTACGTTTTTCGACGTTAAGAGATATGAATAGTTTATTCCATTGCTTGTTTATCTTCAGAAAATACCTTCCTATTTTCCTGCTTTGTTGACAATATATGTTTTTTTTTTCATTTGTTCGCCTTCGCTTATCTTTTACATTATAAGAAATTATTTAAATAACGGTAATTTAGTCAATCAAATCCTTTTATGGCATTTAACATTTTACACATAACCTATTTTAAAAATTTCTATTGTGATTTTACTATTATGTGATGTTTAGGATGGAGTATTTTTATTTTTAACTATATTTAACTTTATCAGATTTATTATATTAATTAATCATGTAACAAAAAAATTAGTTTATACAACTGAATATTAACATAAATTATAGAAATTATTTCTTTATCGTTATAACATTATCCTAATAACATTCATTATAAATATTTATCATCATTATTATTTTTTTTTTGGTATAATAACGTAATTAATATTGTTATATTTTCAGCTTTTGAAAATACACAAACATGGAAGATGTGAGATTGCTTATACAAGAGGAAGGTAGAACTGCTAGAAATTTAATAGCATTTAATGTACCAGTGATTTCAAGTAATGCAGAAAAAATAACTAGAAAACCTCCCAGTGTTCCTCGAGTTCAAACGTCATCAACAAAAAGATCAATTAAAAGTACCACCAGAGTTAGATCTGCTTCAACTGGACGTGATAAGAAATCGGGTATAAGAGTATTTCATAGTTTTAGATTTGTGTTTTTAAACTTAATATTAAAATAGAATTAATTTCTTGAAATATAACATCAATAAAGTATTTATATATATTTATCATCATTTTATGTATTGTCATCAAGAAATATATATAGTGATGCTTTTAATGTTCCCAAATATTTTGTATATTTCCAAAAATAAATTTATAGAGAATTGAAATAGTATAAACAATTAAAACAATTAAAAAATTACTTTTGATAAATATAACTTTATTTATAATTTATTATAAAATTACTTAATTATTAAAATATTTAAAAAAGAAAAGTGATTAAGTGTTTATATCTCTTTGAAATGTATTTTAAATAATTCAGTCTTAATTATTAGTTTATTAATATAGTTAAATTAAACTTTATTTATTATTAAACTTAATTTATTAATACCTTAACATTAATAATACACAAACAATTAACTAAAATTTAATTAAATAAAGTTATTCAGGAATTATTCATATAAATGTTTAGAGATTTAACTGCAACTTATCAGTTAAACATATCATGTAAATATATCAGGTAAATATAATATATAAGAAGGAATTTATTAATTTGAACAAAAAAAAGAATACTAATTCTTGGATTATTGATTATAAACTTTTTCATATGTTCTCAATTTTGAGAATGGCAATGTTACTTGAAGCATTTCATAAATTCTATTAAATACTTTCACAGTATAATTTTTTTTTTACCATAGATATTTCTACAAGTAATTAAATTGTATTTTTTTTTATAAATAAAGAAATAAAAAATTATTTAACCTGTATTAAAAATTTTGATAAGCCTAATCATATTTTTTATTATGAATTGTTTTAAAACTATACATATTTATTTTAATACAGAAGTACATGCAAGATACTGGGCATTTTTATTTGGAAACCTTGAACGGGCTGTTGATGGCATCTACCAAACCTGCGAGGAAGATGAAAATATATCTGAATGTAAAGAAGTAATCTTGGTACTAGAAAATTACACACGTGATTTTCACAACTTAATTAAATGGTTTGAAGTAAAATGGGCTTATGAAAATGCAGCACCTCCATTGCGTAGAACCCCTTTAGCTTGGGAAGTAAGAAAAACCTCACCATGCAGAACATGGAATCCCATTATTACAAAACCCAACAGCCCACGTCAAAAGTGTAATTCCACAGGTCATATAAGTAAAAGTCCAGTGGAACAACCAATCTCTGAAAACAAGGATGAGGAAGTAATTTCCAAAGAGAATAGGAGTCCTGATGATAAAAAGCAGCCTGAAGGTGATAACAGCAACATAAACAAGCGGCATAATTTTATAAATAAGAATCTAGACGAGATAGCACAGAAAGAAAGGAGTTCATTGATAAAAGGCGAAGTAAAAACTATGTTAAAAAGACCATTGATTGTTAAAAGTAATAGTGAATCTAATAAAGACATCAAGGGAAAAACACGAAATTCAAAATGCGACACGAAAAGTGGTAACAGATTGAACGTGAATTCACAAGATTGCTTGAACAATGATAATAAGGATAATGGTAAAGATAGAAAAAATAATACCGGTATCGGTATTAAGAAGGCAATTAATAACAAGGATTTAGAGGCTATAAAGAATGATCTTAATCTGAATGATAGTAAAGATTATTCTGATGCAGATAAAAACAAGGGAATATACAGGAACGAAAGCAAAACGATGGTTAAGAATGCAGTACGTAAACCATTTGAAAGTGTTGTTTCTAACAGTGATTCTAATACTAAACCTCTTAGACCGCAATATTCTGCAGTGTCAAAACTTAAAAGTGTGCCAAATACTCCAGAAGTAAAAATGCGCCGCAGCAAAACTACATTAGGTGTGAAGAATGATCCAAATTTGAAGCTTAAAGAAAGATCCTTGCTTTCTATTAGACGAAATTCAAGAGGTCAAGTGAGAACATTAAGAGAATGTGTATCAGATGTGGCAAAGACGTCATCATCACTCAAAGTTTGTATAATATTTACTTTTATTAAGTTTATTTCTAATCAATTAATCAAAAGTCATTCAATCACTTGAACTTATAGTATTCAAAAAAATTTTATTTTTAAGTTGTTTGTTGCATTAAGTATAATATTTGTAAACTAAAAGGTCATTCGAATCCAAAACATTACACTGAGAGATAAAAATATCAATTTTTAATTAAAAGTTTACTATTTTGGTATTATACTTACAGAATATCATTATATGGAAAACTAATTTTTTTTAAAGTTCAAGTGTCCCTAATAGTATGGCCACCTACTGTAATATGTTATATAATAACAATAGTGATATAAATATGTATAATAGGAGTCTTGAATACATGTATACATGTATATATCATTAAATTCACTGAGACATTTTAATAACTATTTCTTATTTTCAGGAAAAAGATGACGGAGATGGATGGCAAACTGTACGTAGTCGTTATAAACGTGGTAGTACAAATTTAAATATGTCTACTCGCTTTTATAAGCCTAGTAATGCGACATCTTTACCAGCATTATGTATTGAAACTTCTTCTGAAAGTTCTAATAATACACATTTCACTTTAGATGGTAATTACAGACCAAAAACAAATTTATTAGATAAAATCAATACAGATGTGAGTGATGCAGATAAAGTTTCATCTTGTACAAATGTCAATAAGCAAGATAATACAAGTTCTAATAATTCCAATGCTAATGATAATTCATCAAGTTCGGGGAATCTTCCAACCTCTACATCTATGATAGCAGCAGTTTTCAAGAACGAAGCAGAACTTCTGGAGAAGAGGATACAACAGTTCGTGGCTGCTCAAGCTGAAAGAGAAAGAATCATTCTGGAGGAAGAGCAGAAAACTGAAGAGGCGGATTGTCAGCGGTCTAAGCAACTATCTGACGAAGAAGAATCGTTACAGAGACAAATTTTAGAATTAGAATCAACGGAAATTGATGTTGATACGGAGACAGATGAAACTGATGGGGAACTCGTGCTGGAGCCAGAAGAAGATAATCCAGTTGTCGTTCCATTAACCATTGAAACGGACATGTCGAGCTTGGAAGATAGGTCAGTCAAACTTTCTATTAATTGATTTCATTTTCAATTACGCAATTATTTTTGTAAATGTTCTGTTCATTTTCGTATTTAATTTCATTATAAATTTATCGACAATTGGGTTTTAAAGTGTCTGGTAGTTCGTGTTTATTTTCATAGATGGCGATGCGTGTTTGTGAATTATGTAGAATATTAATTATATTCTCCAATCATAAAAATTATACTTAATATAACCAGAGAGAAAAAAAAATGAATAGTTAATTTCAAGAAATATATTATGTTATTATTTTTTTAATGTTCTCATAATTCTGTATTGTACACATCGTACAAAAAGTTGAGTATTTCTTAAAAAGTTCTAGGAAACCTAAAAATGAAAGAGAAGTTTTTTTAGTGACTGTCTAACAAATCATTTTAAAATCTTAGGTTTTTAAATTTAAATTTACATAAAAAATGTAAGAAATAATAATTTTTTTCATAAAAAGATAAAAGTACAATGTTAGTTAATTTGTATAGGTACGAAAACATGCTCGAAGGGTTATCTTGGGCCGAAAGAATGGATACACTAGCTCAACTACAAGCCTTAGTAGCTCGTCATCCAGGAAGGGCATTAGAATTGCACCAAAAGTTATCATCTCCTTCACGTAAGAGGTCACTGCCCGAAATGTTGCGACGTTATCAAGTGAAACAAGCTTGTGCTCAGGACAAACGTGAAAAGTTAAAGATGGAAAAGTCACAACGTCTTCGTGAGCTGTTGAACAAGGTCAGGGATGTGAAATTCGCAAAGAATCAATTAATTGAAGATAAAAGGTTAAGAATGGAAATGAAATTGAAGAGGGCGGAAGAAAACAGGTCACAGCATCTCTTAGAAGTAGTGAGAAAAGCTCATGATGAGGACTCAAAGTTAAAAGAAATTGCGTTCATCAATGAACTTGAAGCACAGAATAAGAGACATGATTTTTTGGCGCTACGTCAGGAACAAGAAGAGAGATTACAAGTATATCATTTATTATTCTCTAAATCCAATAATATTAACAGCACCCTCAATATTCATTAATTTTGTATAACCGTAAGCGCTTTATAATTTATGTTTATCAAAAATGGGGATAAATAGTTTGACAAGTTATGACATTTTGGGGATTAAATTAACGCGACAACTGTGTAACAAATATGGTATTTTTTTGATAAATAGGGAATTCAAGAAGAGCGACAAAGAAAACAGGAAGAGAAGGCAGCTAAAGAAGCTGCGGCGGAGGTTCGCAGGCGGGCTTTGGAGGCTGAAAGACAGCTGCGAATACAGAAGATGCGTCAAACGCGCCGCGAACGTGAAGAACGTGTTGGAAAGATGCAACTTGAAAGAGAAAAAGAAAGACAGGTATGCATCAATCACCCTTGAATAATCAAATAAACATTTAAATATTTTTCACCTTTAAAATTCATGTTAAAAATTATGTTTAAAGATATGTTATAATTTCATATACTACATCGATAGTATCTTTAGGTAGTAGTAGTATAGTTACTTTGCTAACACCATAAACTACATTTTATTTATCCTGAAATGTATAATAATTTTCAATATGAATTTTA
Source organism: Leptoteleia sp. ZL-2020 (assembly GCA_022817305.1). NCBI lineage: Eukaryota > Metazoa > Arthropoda > Insecta > Hymenoptera > Scelionidae > Leptoteleia > Leptoteleia sp. ZL-2020. The sequence continues at coordinate 26,489 of JABFPN010000799.1, forward strand.
TGTGTCCGCAAATCGAATAAAATATATTTATATAAAATATAACATAAATACATACAAAAAATAAATAACTAAAAAACGTACAAATCTACGATTAAAATTTAATTTTTGTAGGAATTAGCACGAGAAAAGGCAAGAGACAGAGAAGAAAGACTTTCTGCTCTTTATGCAGCGCAACTTGCTAACCAGGAAGAGTTGCAAAAAAAGATTGCCCAAAAGCAACAAGAATCCGCGAGAAGACACGTGGAAAACATCGAACACATACGACAAAGAGCTGTCGAATCGTCAATCTTAAAATCCGAAGAAGTGCCGCCAACATTGAAATCTTATCCAGCACCCAAACTATGTTCTCTTTGTCACATAACTGTGAGTGTAATAAAATTGATTCAGGGGAACTTTGATATAGGGATAATTTTTTTTGGGACGTATAGATGTTTTGGATAATTCAATAAACAATTCTAATTCGGAAAAATAAACATTTTATATTGTTTACATATTACATTTTTTCTGTAAACAATGAATGAATAATAAAAAACATTCTTAAACGTTATATTTTATCTTTGAAGCTTTAAAGAATTATTTGAAAAAAAATAAATTTTATTTATTATTCAGATTCCAAATGAAGTCTTCCTTGTAAGCCACCTAAAGGGTAAATCTCATCTAGAAGCGGTTCGCAAAGCCCATGACGGAAGGGAACCGTGTAGAGACGAACTGTATCGCTTTAACATAATACAAATCCGCGACACTCAAACACCTGCGAGCAACAGCGATAAAGTTTCGAAAGAGAAGCAGAAGGCACTGAAACGTCGGTCGCGCAAAATCAAACAACGTATGTCTGTTCGAGGCCAGGAATGGGATGAAGCGCATAAAAGTGAGGCCACAAAATATGAGATTACATCGGCGGTTCAGAGCAAATTACGTCGGGCTCTCAAAGAGTTAGATAAAATGGTGCAAAATCATGCAAAGAGTAGCTGGTCTAATGTCACTATTTCTAACGTAGAACGGTTCCTCGGAGAGTTGTCTAGAACTTTCGCTGTTCAGGTAAGAATATTCGATTTTCCTTTTACTTTTTATTCGATTTAATAAAATTTATCAATTATAATATATATTTTATATTAATGTTTCAAATATATATACAAATACATATATGTTTTAAATTAATGCTTAAAATTTCAAAATTATAAAAAATACTGCCTTGATTTACGATTTCGTTGTTCATATTTAATTTTATATACTGGAAATTAAGTAAGTATATCTCTTAACGGAAAGGCCTTGCTATAATTACATTATATCAGTTTTGCATAAAATTAATAATTGATAATTCATTAATTGTGTGACAATGTTTGTTATTTAGAATCTATCGAATCAACAGTTATTCCGTCAGTTAAACGGATTTGACATTTTAACTAATTTACTTAATATGGGATTGAAAGGCCAGGCTACCCCGAACAATTTACCAAACAAGTAAGTTTTTATTTAAATTATTAATTATGGTCAGTTTTAATGTTCCTTTTAATAATTTTGTACTTTTATTTGAAAGTAATTTAATGTCTTATAAGTAATTATTTAACTTTTGTAAAGATATAATTTTAACATAAAATTATAAAGTAGAGTTAAAAGCAGTAACATAATGCTTATAATTATTGAATCGTGTTTAGTTTATTGGTAGGTAGGATACCTAATACCTAATGGTAGGATATTAATAGTATTATTATTTGAATTATATAATACGTTAAAATTTAAAATCAAATAATTATCGAATAATTAGATAACATAAAATTGTTTTTGTTTAACTAGATAAATATAACAGACTTTTAACTAAAGCTTTTATACTATAACTAACTTAATATTTTAACCATTAAAAATGTAATAGGAGTCTCGTATCTGTATGTCGAGTCTACAAAGCAGCTTTATTAGGCAGCTCTGAGAACATCGAGTGCGTTTTGATGAGCAACAAAGTTTTGGTTATATTGGACCTTTTGCTGCAACGACTGGAGGTGAGTTTCATTTTGCACTGTGACAATTTAAAGTGATTTACCTCAATAAACATTAGATAAAAGAAAAGCAATAAAACGGCTAAAAATAAAGCGAACAAAAATATAACATAATTAAAAGAAGATATTGAAAATGAAGAAAAAGGGATCGTGCTCTCGCAAACGTCGCGTGAAAATAGAAGTTAATGTGAAGCGATATCGATGAGCTCGGACTCTTTATTTTTTAGTTGCACTTCCGCGGCAGGGGTATGAGATGCGAGATATAAGAAGGTATTTTACTGTCAACTTGTCTGTCCTGTCGACTCTGTCAAAATAAGGATTAAGCGACTTAAATTTTATTTTTTCACGCATGCAACACACGTTCTCTACCTGCGAGCGTTCATATTCGGATCAATTGCGCCGGATTTTAATCGGCTTCAATAACCATGAATTGGTTGATATTTATCGCCATTTTTGTCGTTCTCCAAGGGGAAAAAAATGAACAAAGAAAGTCGACAGTGGAAACGAAAACACAAATCGCAAAATTTACTGTTAATGATTTTCATTTGTTAAGTTAAGTACATTTTAGTCCTGGCTTTTCTTAATGAAAATTCTAATTAGATTTACATTTATTTTCAATAATGAAAACCATGTGTCTAAATGGAAAAATCGCACGCGGTCCATTGAGTAAACTTTATTACGTTATCAATATTCCGATGAAAATGTTGCGTCAACTTTGAATTTGTTGGTAATTGGCGTACAAAAATGATGATTTGACACGACACGTACTGATCTAAAATAATGACGAAAGAACAAAGGCCTTTTTTTGCCGAAGAGAGGAGTATTATAATAAAAATAAGTTATAAGTAAAAGAGGTATCTGGACGGTGCGAGGGAGACCAAAGTTGAATTTGAGTGTGTTCGTCGGCGATGCACAAGAGTGAGATGTATTTACATACACAAATACCGTGTTGGCGCGCCCTCTCGCTCCCTCTTTCTCGCGCGCTCTCTCGGCCTTTTTTCCCTTCTCTCCAAGCGACTCAAGGATCCTAGTCTACGTGACGTCACTAAAAGCTCTCTCGCCGCTAATGCATTTGCCAGGAGGGAGATCGGGGAGCACTCGAGGAGGGAACCAGTGCTGTATCTACGAAGCGTGAAGACAGGACACCAACACCACCGCAAAGCCGAAACGTAACGCCGATACTGTAACGAGTTTCGGGGGATAAAAGAAATTCCCCGCAATCGAACGCTGATTTCATCATTTGCACAAGACCTGGAGGAAATGCGGGATAATCTGAGAAAAGGAACGTCTCTACAAAAATGTGCAAAGACAAATTTTAATTAAGACAAATGTCGTCATTTGATGTATGTGAAGATATAATTGTATTGAAATTCGGCATATTTTCTGGTTATAGGGTAACTTTTTTCGAATCTAATTTGTAAGGTATAAAACGTGAAAAGAATGGAAACGTTTTTTTCAAAAAGTATCAGGAATTGAGTCCGGCACTCTTAACTTACAAATTTGAACACACAACCACTTGGCTACAACTAATAAGTATATTACTTTACTACGAACAATAGAAATGAGTTTGATTCTGAGTTGATTATGTCAAAATATAAAATAATCTTAAATTTCCTTTTACGTCAATAAATTCTATAACCAGAAACTAATTCCAATACAACTGTTACTGAAAATACCATAAATAATAAGAAGCATCGACATATAAATAAAAAAAAGGTCAGGATTTCATGCAATTTGATATTCGTTATATTTGAAAGAAATTTAATTTCTTTTGCTGATTTCTCTTAAGTTACTATAACTCTCATATTACATCGGATATATCCTTGGTAGAGAAATGCCTTTGTTTCGTTGATCTTCAGCCAATTGGTCTTCGTCACTTTTCACTACACCGCGTTCCTCTTTGATCACCTTCGTTGGTTCTCTTTTTTTTTTTTTTTTTTTTTTTTTTTTTTTTTTTTTTTGTCAGATTTCTTATTGCGGATATTTACAAGGCATTTAGTGGAGATTTCGTATGTAATGGCCGCATTTAAAATGCGACGGAGTGATTGATACTTGTCATAACGCATAACTCCAAGGTCGGGCGGCTTCGATATTCGAAGCTATTGGTACAGTATCGGCAAATTTCTCTAGCCAATTCAACAAAACGTTATCGGCCGGCCGATGCTAATGTCAACGAGTTTTTTTATGGTAGATTTATATGGCTCCATCAGCAGCGTTATCTCGCAGTCATAACTTTCCGGCGGACGGCACATTTTAATTCGCATGGGTCGAGGTTTTCGACTGCTAGGAGTCTAGCAGCCGATTACAAATGTCAAAGCGACGGACGCGCGCCATGCGATTAACCGGGGATGCGTACGGCGAGACGCAATTGTTCCGCGGATTTGGTAGTCCTGCATTCCGCGTGCTTAATCGTTTATAGTTTACTTGCATTGAAGTTATTCAGCAAGACCAATTTCTCGAATGAACGAAGATTTTTCGAAAGAATACAAGTTTAATGTATACCATTCAGTGGATATCATTTCATGTATTATCATTCTTAAAACTATTTCATTTTTTTGTTTTGTTTTAAAAGTAAATATTTTAGTATAAAATAAATAAATCGTTGTAAATAGATTTGTATTTAATGAAAAAAAAAGAGTTATAATTTATTAACATTTTTTAATATATTACATGAAATATGTCTAACTGATATTTTGTATTGTTCAAATATTTTTGAACAATAGCACAATCATAAATTATCTAAGATACATTTGATTAATTATCCCGATTATATTCTAATTAGCTTCACATGAAATTATGTCCACGTCGATTTAAAATATTTGAAATGTAAACTCTCTAAAAAAAGGGACAAAAAAAAAGAGAGAAGAAAAAAAAGAAAGAAATCAATTCTACCACTGCTGTTTTCTTGATCCCCGGGATGGATGTAACTTTCGGTTCTCGTCGCTTAGTTAAAGAGTTTGCAAATTCGTGTAAATCGCAAAGGAAATCGGTCGTTCGTACGCGATAAAGATTAGGGCGCTTCGAAACTGGTCCTCCTCTTTGCCACGCCATAAATATAAATAAACTTGTCGTCTCCGAAACCCGACTGAATCTGCAAAAACGAACGAAAAAGAAGCGAACAAAAATCTAAAGACTCGGCCGACCTAATGAACGCTCGCACTTTCGGAAGGAAGCGTAATCATCGATTAAAGTCAAACGAAACTCCGCCAAAGCCAGTGCCATCTGCAATATGCAGACACTTCAATTGCCATCGGTATAATTCATACCTATCACGGCTTTTTGTTGCCTGTTCTTTGATCGCACAATGTACTATAATTATCGATGAGACCAATCGATGAGATCAATCGATGAAAAGCTGTCTAAGATAAATTATCAATGTTAATTAATATGTTATAAATTATTCATAGGAAATGACCGATCATCGAATGCCAGTTATCAAGACATCAAATATGCGTTAAAGGAAAAGCTGGAATGTGTTCACGAGTACACTGAGAGGGAAATTTCGCTAATTACCTCACAAAGAAAGTTGCGATGCCTATTATAGCATTTTTCTAGATATACGTTTAACAAAATTAGACTGTTAAATTAATTGTCAAGGATTTTGAATTTATAAAATATAAATATTAGATATCAACCAATGAAAATTCATATCTAATTCAAGTGCACTGATCGTATTAGGTTTAGATAATATTTAATTGGTTTAAACTTTTATAAGCTGGAAAAGAAATCCTTCTTAATAAATTTGTGATATTATTTACGTGCGATAAAATTAGTTTAAGTTAATATAGCTTTATTGTCAGTCTTTGTTTTTGTTTGTTTAATTGTTTTATCTTAATGTACATCCGTAATTATTGGAACCATACAGTATTCTTGCTGTTTTAATCAAGGATACTTTATAGTATATGTATAGTGTTATTTTTGATAAAAATCAGTCGAACATCTCATTTTTAGCTGTTAAATCAATGTTCACCATTTACACTGAAAGAAATTTATTAGTATTTGCTACTTTATTTTTTAATAAGTTAGGGACGTATATGTATTTACAGTATTTCTTATGTTATGGAGTAAAACGAATATTATGAAAAATTGTGACCACAGAACAGAACTCGTCACATTATATTACTCCAGGCGACGTAGAGCGACGGTAAAACGCCTGATTGGCAACTATGAGATAATGGTTCTATTACTTGATAACGATACATTTTTTTTAAATGTATTTTACAAATTTTATTACATCATGTTATAAGGAATACTATAAATGCACGCACATTCCGGAGCTATAAAATATATTACCATTTACTAGTAAAGTTATTTTAGTGTGTTATTAGTTTATATTTAGGAAATAATCGTGCAAAATATACATTTATATTAATATTTCAGGCTACGATCACCCTTTCATGTATGCACTTTTTGTATATTATCTGTTCATTAGGGAACTGACAGTGCAATCAACTGATCCGTGTATTTATGTTCTTAAATAGAATATGAAATGTGTGATTATTTCATAGGTATAAATAATCGAGTACGTTACATTATTAGGTATTTATATGGATTGAAAGGTGTATTTATAAGTCGAATCGTTAAAAGAGACAAGGCTTTTGGCACCGGAATGGAAGAAACGTCAGTTTCCGCATTATTAAAAATGTCAAAGATGAGCGTCATTCATGGAAGGTTTTTGGATGCCCAAATAGTCAGGTTCTTTACACGCCGGTGGCAGCTCGATCCAATTGCATTAAAATTGCATAACACATATTTAAAACTTAGGCGAGAGTATATTTAGCCCGAGTAATTATAAATACAAATTTATTTTGAACGAGCGAATTCCATTATCATCTGCACTTAAACGATGTGAGAATTCAATTACGGCTCGTTAAAGGCAAATGAAATGCAGTCGTACGTTAATTATTTAGAAACATTAGTCGAACGACAGTTAATAAGACGTAATTAATTGTGGATACTTTGCTGAGTATTTTGATCGACATTGCGAACTGCTCTAAAATATATCTGCAAAAACTGACGCTCTTATAAAATGAATCAATGTCGTCTATTATTTATTTATTATATTTCATTAAACGCCGAATTAAGATTTATTATTATAATGAAATCATTTTTATTGGTATCATATCAATTTTGAATTAAACTAATTTAATTAAAAACACTCAATTAAAGTAGTTTAAGCGTTTGAAATTGTATATTGTAGTTGAATAGATTATAATAGCGCGTTAAAGATTGTACACAGATATGCATTTGATTAATATCATTAAATTTTAGTTGAATGGACTGAACTTTGTTTACAAAAGTGAAGTGTTTTGTTAATTTAACTAAAATTTTATAACGTCAGTTTTTGTAAATATGAAAAGAAAAAGAATCATTGTTATATTAATTAATTTTAAATAATTTCTGAATAATTGTTTAATTATTGTTTTGTAGCGATTGTGTTTAAATATTTTTACCCGATAAAACAGACTTATTTGCAATTGTTGATTACAGAAAAATTGCTTGTTGTTAACATTGCCACTTATTGGTCATTGCGTTTTATTTATTTTAGGCAGTTACGAGTCTGGATGACAACACTCAAGCTCAGGAAGCTTTTAACAGTGCGACCGGAAATGGAGCCATGGTTACAGGGGTGATTCAGTTGCTGTGCTGCCTCATCCCCGATATACCCATTGAGAATACCTTGCGGCAAATCCGAATTCAAGATATTGCGGGGTAATTATTGACAATTCGTTTGATTTAAGAATTCTGAAAGCTGCTGCAACTTTTAAATTTGCATATCAACAGCTTATGCTCTTACTTGTATTAAGAACCTTTATTGATACAACAATAGTTGTTATTATGATTCTGTTAAAAATGTGAGGGGAAAAATTTAAATCTAAACAAATGTTTAAATATTTGACGCCTAATATGATATCGGGGTAAAGGAAATTTTTTTTTTTTTTCGTATTTCCAGTATTCCCAGTATTTCAATGAAGTACAGCAAACACAAGAGGTTAAATAGTATTAAAATAATGATTTTAAATTCATTTTTCAGTACTATTTAAAAGAGTTATATTTCTACATTAACGTAAAATGTTTGTTTTGGAGTAATTTTGATTAAACAAACAACAGTAATACTCCATAAATTATCATTAAATGAAAACAAAAAGTGTTATTGATTTTGAGGACAATTTTATGTTTTGCAGTAAGATTTACTAGCTTATGATAATTATTATTATTATTATAAAAGTAGACATTTTTTATTTGAGTCTGGTGGGGGCTATTTGAGAAATATATTTTATTCTTAGTTAAATTATGCACAATCACGGTATTAGTAATGAAGAAATTAGTGGTCAATGTCTGATATTATGATATTTAATTGATAAAAAGATACGTTTCATTTTGCCAAAAAGACTACACGATTGTCGAAGTTTAGATTGAATCGTGAACCGTCGTAAATCCGAAATATAGCAAGGCAAATATTGGTGCATCAATTCAGTCGTGCGGTCGCGTATCGTTGGACGTCACTACTGTCAAAATGTGGCGTAACTGCCGGTGCTAAAATTAAGGAAGCACGTCGACCACCCCTGTGGAAGAGCTGAACGGTGGCTACGCGCACTGCCGGAACTCGACCGACAAGACCCGTCCACGTCTGATCAGTGACACATCGCAATCTGTTTGCATTGCATCCGTGCAATCCGATCCTAGGTCGAGCGACGGCCGCCACCTGGATCAACTTCCTCCAAAACGCGACCCCCCATCGCGATGCCATTTAACTCTTTATCTAGTCGCTTCTTTTCCATCCAACAAAATTGTCTATTCTTCTTGCAATAATTTTATCTTCAACATTATATTCAACATATATATACTGAGAACAATTGTACAATTAAATATACTATTGTTAATAGGTTGCATATGTACTACGTGCACTTATAATGAAATTTATTCATTAATATAATAATTTAAATTATTTTTAAATTTATTTAAATGCTGTCACAAGTACACATACATCAGCGAGTTATTAACAATATAATAAATATTGAATAATTTATCTCAGTTTGTTTAATTATAATAAATTTAACTGGGTAACTTTATCAGGAAGAAATAATATATAATTATTTTAGGGAACGTAGTACACTGAGAAAAAGAAATATTTAATAATTAAGAAATGGAAATAATTGAACTTTCTTAATTTAGTTTGAAAGTTATAGCTTTTACACATATATAAAAATTACGTAATAATAGTTATTGCAGATTTAATTGGTTGCACACTGAGAAAAAAGTTCGGATAAAAATTATTATACTAAATGTAAAAATAAAAACATTTTGAAAGAGATTATCAGTATTGTACAAGTTACTATGATACAGTATAATAAAAATGTTCATTTTTCTTATAACCTCTTTTAAACTGTATATTAACTAAGACAAGAAGATGTCATTTGTCCCTCTTTTTACATTTAGTATAATAATTTTTATCCCAATTTTTTTCTCAGTGCATATAAATATTATATTTTTTAACATTTATTAATTATGCATAACTGTTATGAATCCCCTTTTTCAGTTTAGTTCATCAAAACGACATAATTTGAATAGTTGACAATTAATCGTTCTAGCTGATTATTTTTCTGAAATAAAAGACAGTATTTCGTTTTAATTAGAGACACCTCACCTGAATTGTGATAGATGGACTCTTATCCGCGACGACGACATTTCTGTTGAAAAAAGTTATGTCTTGTAATTTAAATATTTTTTCTTTAAATTTAAGCAAAGAAAATATTCTATTTATTTGATTTACAAATGAAGCCGCGGAGTGAATACATTTGAATGCGAATGCTCTTAACGCGCTTTTTTTTTCCCAGATCCAATGAAAATATTACGAAACACGGACTCATAAAAATACTACATTTTGAATTCTCGTTTGTTGCATCGCGATTCCATCGCGGTACATAATATTTGACAGGGGAGACTTGGTCGTTATTTCAGATAAAACATGTCATTTCAGAAATATCTCTCATTGCTTCTATTTTTCAGCACTATTTTATTTTATTGATCTTTAAAGAACATGTTAAGCAAATGCTTAAAATGATAATTTGATATAAATTTAATTCAGCTTTTATTTGTACCTTAAAATGGTAATTGTTATATATTAAATAATATGAAATTTATTTCATCAAAACCAAATAATAATTATTGATATCAAGTTGACTCTTTTAGGAATTATTTGCGAAATTCCAAATTGAATCAATCTTTGTTTCAATATTATTATTTCTAACAGTGACAACATTTTTGCGCCACGACTGATTGCGGAAGCTTTCATCTAGCTCCAAACGAGCCATATTTGAGTTAAATCTTTCGTCGACAAAACAAAGTCATTTTGACAATGCGTTTCGCGTTATCAAAGTGCAAAGAAATACGGCTTTTATGTATTTGAATTCATGTTTTTGAAGATATTTAAAAAGCTCTTTCACCCCGAAATGCACAGTTACCAAAGGAATGTACAATTTTTGCGATTGTGGTTCGTTTTAGAAATGCTAAAAAAACGACGGACCGAAAGAAAAGTACGCGACAAAAAAATTGAAAAGAAAATGGTCATTCAGCTATGAATTTGAACATATAAAAATGAGATAAGAATTCCTGAAATGGCATACACGGTTATCTCTTTATCATTTGGTGTCACATCTGCTTTACAAACAACTCTCTTGATCATCATTAAGTAAAATAATTATGCCAACAAACACCGAGCATCTGTTTGATTTATTGCCATTAGATATTAAATAAGATAAGGTTACACGTTTAATTCGGAAAGAAACCCAACAAATAATGACATTGTTATTGGTTGGGCACACTGAATTTGTGGTGCACTTTAATTTTTGGAAAATTTGCCAGTTTATTGCCGATTTCTACCGAGGACTTACTACGTTTCTCGTACTGTCTTTATTATAGTTAATTAGATTTTGATAAAAATATTTTTTTTTATTTATATCAAAAGAATAAAGTATATCACAACTTGAACTTGTACCAGTGTAAATATAATAAGTTAAATAAAAAGAAATTAAAACATAGGAAAATAGTGATATAAAAAACATATATGTAGAAATGATAGGAAAAATGCATACAGAAAAATATACATAGACGAAAAAAAAAAATGGAAAGTGCTGCCCTCAGTAGAAAATTGCGAGAAAGTACATTTTCATATTTCATCTGCGCGAGAAGAAAGGCTGCGAAGCAATTCCATTAAGTGCTGCCCTCACCGACAAATTTTGAAAACAAATTTCTTTTGCATGACAGGTCAGAAGAAAACCACAAATTTGAAATATCAGTGATGGACAAAAATATATTATTAATAAAGTTAAAATGTTTATTTTTCAAAGCTAACATTGTCTATCCAGTTACACTGGATATATGAATTAAAAACAAAAATTACTATTATATTTTTTATTACTGTTATAATTCTATACACTGAGAGAAATATATGGGTATATTTTACTAAGTGTTTTCGTAAAGTTGTGATATATTATCTTTCTTTTAAATAAATACTAATATTATTTCATATATT
>JABFPN010000800.1:0-37993 GCA_022817305.1 Leptoteleia sp. ZL-2020
CTCCTCCCCCCCCCCCCCCACCCTTGGAGCCTGTAAATAAGTTAACTTTTTGTAACCCTCCCTTCTCCACCCCCACCCCAATCCAGTTGGTGTTTATCGGACAATTTATCGAGCGGCTCGGCGAACTTTTGTTTATTCGAAACGGAGCGTTGATTGTCAAGCGAATTTCCTTCTCCACGTGAGCTTGTTTTAAATTTCAGCACGAGTTACGTCCCGCCGATTTCCCGTGCGTCGAATCCCAATCAAATTACTTTTTTGCATTTAATTTCAACGACGGTCCTGCTCTCTGTCAAAGGTTAATCTTAATCCGAGTATTTTCGTCCGGAATAATATCTCCTTTTTTCTTTTTTGAAGTTTAATATTTGCTTTTTGATTTTATTTAAAAATGTTTGCAAAAAGGTGATAACGCGTTGGGGGATAAATAAGTTTGATTCAGAGTGATAGATTATATTAAAGAGTAGTAATTGTGAACGAAATACATCTCACTTAATTGAGGAAATAAATTACACAAATTGCTGATCAAATGTGTTCGCTCATAATATTGACTTGCGTCGATGAATGTTGCATTGATGGCGATACCAAAATCGTGTCTGTGTAGTACATTACACGAGTGCGTGAGATCGATAACGCAGTACTTGACCCTGTTGCGCTGGGAACATAATTTTAGAAGATGAAATCACGAATCTGATACGCATTGAGCTTTAGTGGTGGAAATGTGACGAAATTTTGAATGAGCGGTACGCGTGGAACTTTGACAATAAAAATTGTACAGTTTGGATGTTTAATATGCTCGACTTCCACGTATTTGCCTTTCATACATTTTCTCTTTCACTTATTTGCTATTTTTTCTTCCGTAGAATTGTTGGAAAACCGATTGAAAGTGAAAAGCGAACTGGCCTATCTGATTAACGAGGAATAGGTACAAAACCCTCCAAATGTGAATGAGATTTAAAAAGATAAAAATTTTGTGAATATGAAGTTAATCTGTAGTTTCTAAATGAACCATATAGTAACAGGCACAATCATATAATGAGAAGACATTTGTTTAGTCAAAATAAAAATTATATTTGGACAAAAATAAATTGTCTTCTCAAACCATTACCTAAAAGATTAATATCTAAAGATTGTATTTCTTATGTACATAAAATGTATTCATTCAAACACGATACCTTCATACAATATTAACCAATCACGTGATGAAGTTATACGAACACCTTTTACACTGGAAGGATAAAATTTGCGGAAGTTTTCGGTCCCGAGAAAAGCAAATATGTGAAAGTTGAGTGGAAGTAATAAGCGTAGAGCTTCAACGGTGCCAACTTTAGCATATTTTTAAATGCAAAAAAGAAATACGCGCGCGATTCGAACGATACAAGGGAGATAAAATCGGTGTTCAAATAAAGCAATACGCGTGAAACTTTAACAGTTAAACATAACTTGAACGTTCGACAAAAACGCTCGACGAATTGCTGCCGAAGCCAGTAGGGTCCATCGATATAAAGTCGGATAGATTGGTGTGTCCGAAGAACAGGCAGACCCATCGTGACGTTAGTTGTTTTATTTTTCATTCCTGACATGGCAGTTACTGGATCACGTCCTGTTTAATCCCGCCCTGTGGATATACACGCCGGCGCCGGTGCAATCCCGGCTCTACTCCTACCTTGCCACCGAGTTTCTTAGCGACACGCAAATTTATTCCAACGTGCGACGGGTGTCCACGGTGCTGCAAACGGTTCACACCTTGAAGTATTACTACTGGGTCGCTAATCCGCGCTGCAAAAGCGGAATTACGCCAAAGGGACTTGGTAAATATTGTTTCGTTGCTTTCAGAGTGCTCGCGGAATTTAACTGTGATCAATCAAATTTGCCGACTTTCACAAAGTAGAAACTTCCTCGACAAGCTGTCCTGGAAGTGCACACAATTCTAGATAAATTTGTAACGGCGAGATTAAGTGACAATTAACGTGGATTAATTTGATCGTTCTGTTTCGTAGATGGCCCTCGACCCCAACAGAAGGACATTATATCAATACGCTCCTACATTTTGTTGTTTCTCAAACAGCTGATCATGATAGGAAATGGCGTCAAAGACGACGAGCTTCAAAGTATACTTAATTATTTAACGACCATGCACGAGGTAATAATTAAAGCTTTTTTTTTTAAATATAACGAATGTTTGTGAAGGATTTAATACTTTTAGATGCCTAAATATGAAACCGATTCATGTTTTTAAAGTAAACAAAATTTGCTTGCCGAGTAGTCCTTATTGCATTTAAAAACAAAAGAGAATAAAGTTCCTTTAAATTTTATATTTTGGAAACGTTGTATTCTTCAGTTCCGTTATCTAAATTTTATATTATATACATCCAGTCTTATTGAAAGCTGTTTTAATTAACTGTTTTGTAAGCCAGTTTAAGTAGGTGACACTGGTATTGAAATAGAAACTTCATTTGTTAGAGAAGGATGCAAATATGTTATTGCGAACATTAGGTTATTATGTTTCTATTTCCATACTACTGCTACCAACTTAAACTGGCTTACGAAGCCAGGTAAGCATAATAGCTTTCAATGGGACTGGGGTGTACACCCACGTTCGGTGAATCCTCACTCCCCTAGACTCAAGTTGAACACAGCCTTCTACTTAAACTTACGCACAGGTAAGTTCAAGTGTTATCTAGGGAGGGGAAGATTCACTCTCATCCTTATCATTATCTAACTGATTCAGATTGAACTTCAAAATTATTAATTTCATGATTTAATATTTATTATGAAGTTATGGAACTGAAGAATGAAACGTTTTTTCCTTCAATTTATCAAGAAAAGCAATGTTTGTAAATATTTGTAAGGTTAAATTAATGAAACAAAATCAATAGTATTGTGAATAAGATTTCATTTTTCAGTACCATTATGAAATTATTTATTGAGACTAGAATTAAAAACTAAAATTATTACACATTAATATAAATACAAATTAATTGCTAATATGTTTAATTCTGTTCAATATTTTTAAAATATTTTGATGTTCAGATTTTCTCTTATAATGCTAATGATGAGGAGTCAATGTACTTGTTCATAGTTATAAGCAAAAGAGTTTCATTTTATAAAGTTATTCCCAAATACAGCACAACGTACAACGTTATTTTTGATGTGTATCATCGTAATACATTCCGCTCTTTCATTGGATAAAAACTGATTCCTCTACGTCGAATTTCAGGATGAAAATCTCCACGATGTGTTGCAAATGCTGATATCTCTAATGTCTGAGCATCCATCCTCAATGGTGCCCGCATTCGATGCCAAACAAGGAGTACGAACGATTTTCAAGCTACTCGCTTCGGAGAGCCAATTGATCAGACTTCAAGCTCTGAAATTGTTGGGATTCTTTCTTAGCCGCAGCACCCATAAGTAAGTTCGGAATTCTAATTAAAAATCAATTGGAAAAAAATAATTAATATTAACCCGATGTGTTGTTTTTTCTTTTTTATTGCAGACGGAAATATGATGTGATGAGTCCACACAATTTGTACACCTTACTTGCCGAAAGATTGCTACTCAACGAAGAAACATTACTGCTACCAACGTACAATGTTTTATACGAAGTAAGTCTTAAGTGAAATGGATGGTTATATTTTGCAGTTAATTCAATTTATTTTAATTGAAATGTAATTCATCCGGAAGTTATTATTAAAAGTCTTTGTGTTTGATGTAAACTGTAATTGCAAATACCGTAGAGAATATATATAGCACTACCTCTTTTTAGTAATATTCTAGTTAAATGGAAAATGAACTTCACTTATTGTAATACTTCCAATATCAAGATTACGTTGCAAATGCATTGTTAATATAATTTTAATAAATTCTATGTTTGTCTAAAGCATATTAATTACAATTTATCAAAAAATACAACTGCTATATGTTTAATAGTAACTTCAATTGTAGTAAATAGAATTCTAAAAGTTAGTAGAACTAATTTCAAGTAACTTTTAAATTAGCAATTGTTATGATTATTATTATAAAGCTAGGATAACTTCAGTTTATAAGTTCTTACAATATTAAATTTTTATATAATTACTATTTAACATAAAAAAGTACCTTTTTTCTACAATTTCACAGCACTTTAATCATTTATAATAAAAAGTAATAAAATTACTTATCTCTAGCATATAATACGTGATGTATGTTTCCAATTAGATCTATATCAAAGTCAGACTCAGTTTTAAAATTGAACCAATTAAAAGAATTGCATTTATCATTCGCCACTCTAAATCAGTATTCTTTTTTTTTCAGATTATGACCGAACATATTAGCCAACAAGTTCTATACTCGAGACACCCTGAACCCGAGTCCCATTATCGTCTAGAAAATCCAAGTGAGTCAATTAAAAAACCTCTAGAGATAATCCGTTTCAACGTTCAAATACAATGACCTTTTTTGACTTTCAGTGATCCTCAAAGTAGTCGCAACGCTCATCCGACAATCAAAGCAGAACGAGCAGTTGTTGGACGTGAAAAAACTGTTCTTGTCGGACATGACCCTGCTCTGTAACAACAACAGAGAGAACAGACGAACGGTATTACAGATGTCGGTGTGGCAGGAGTGGCTGATCGCTATGGCTTATATCCATCCGAAAAACACGGAGGAGCAAAAAATATCTGACATGGTTTACTCTTTATTTCGCATGCTGCTTCATCACGCTATCAAACACGAGTATGGCGGTTGGCGGGTTTGGGTCGACACTCTGGCCATTGTCCATTCGAAAGTGAGCGTTTGACTTTGTATTAAATCCATTGTTTAAAACTATTGGTGTATAACTTTAACGTACGTATTATTGATCGCTCGATAATCTTCCTTCTCGTTCTGCTTAGGTATCGTACGAAGAATTTAAACTGCAGTTTGCACAAATGTACGAACACTACGAGCGTCAGAGGTCCGATAATATAACGGACCCTGAGCTGAGGCAACAAAGACCAATCAGCACAATATCGGGATGGGATCAGCAGCATTCCGGAAACAATGGTTTCAATAGACCTACTACTTGGGTCAGCCAACAGACACAAGAAGTACAAGATAAAAATTACAAGGTAAATGATTGCTTTGATGCTTTAAAATTAGATATTAGATTGATTAGATTATATTCAACAGAACTGATTAATATTTTATTGAGATAAATTTAATTGATAAGTTTTTAAGTATTTCAATCAATAGAAAAATGAAAATTTGCCCAAAACTACAAATATTTAGCAAATGATATAAATCATTTCAAATACAATTGTTCGAAGATTGGGATTGTTAAAGATCTTAATTAATCAAATCAAATTACTGTAGTTATTTAATGTTATAAATGAAAGGTCAAATACAATTAAACTTTAATGATGTATTAAGGGAAAACTTCGCACTCTACGATTATTCATTCAAAATTGGATTTGCATAATAATCCATCGACACATTTTGCAAATCATTTTTATTGCAAAGTAAGCAAGATAGATCGGACTTGAGCTTCGACGAAAATCGAAAATTCGAAATTGACTTTACTTGATAAATCACCCAAATATACTGAATAATGCATTACAATTTATCACACGCCGGCTTATACCAGACTACAACTTTTGCAAAAAAAATCAAATAATTTTAAATTTAATATCAAAGTTTCTAACTTTCATTTATTTAGATATTATTTCATTTCTTTTAATGACAGTTTTATACATTAATAATAAACCAATGTTTTTACTTAAAATGCAAAATATAGTTTTTTTTATATATTTGTACTTCATATTTCACACTGGCAGAAAGTATGTTAATGTGTAATACATTTTCTAGTTATGTTATTACAATTTCGTCTCTTAAGGAGTTACACTCGACATTCAAAATAATGACAGAGTTTGATAAAATTTTGCAAAATTCGAATGCAACTCCTTAATATTCCCACAAGGCTTTTAATGACACAACATTTCATGAATTTAATTTTTAAAGGAATACGAGGCGCTGGAAGGACCCGACAGGCTGGAAGAATCCTGCAGTTGCGATCTGAATTCCATCGACAACACTGAAAGCGACGGTAGTCCAGCGATAGCAAAATCTGCCAGTCAGACACTAGATGCACAACAATCGAGTGAGGTCGCATCCTTGGATTCGCGACTTAGCGACAAACCGGATACCCCAACAACCGCTCGCGAAGCTCACCCGGAGACGCCTGTGATTTTGGAGGAAGCCAGTCAGTCAACGACCCGTGAAACCAGTGAAGTTGCTTCAATTGAAAGTTCAAGTGAATGCTTTAGCGATGCTGCCAAGAATAAAAGCCCAACTCCTGACTCGTTGGTAAACGAGGTCAAGGAAGAAACCTCGGAGACCACAGAAACGGCCGAGGAAGAGGAAGAGAAGGAACTGAAAGAAGACAAACCCAATGTTGACGAGAGCGAACCTGCAACAAAGCCATCCGGAGTCCAAGTGGAGGCTGAAGTTCAGGTGGAATCAGTTCCTATGGAAGACAACGATAAGAATGGTATTGAGGAAAATTTAAAAACGAAAGAGGACGAAGGAGAAGAAAGTAAGAAAGAGGACAAAGTAGAAGAAGTAAAGGAAGTTGTCAAAAATGAGGAAGTTGACAAGATTGTCGAAAAGCAGGAAGAAGTCAAAAACGAAGAGAAGGTGGAGGAGGAGGAGGAGGTTGTTAACCAGACGAAAGAAGGTCAGAAAGACGTTTCTGAAGAGAACAAGGTATTAGACGAAGAAGATGAAGAAAAGGACAGCGTTGGTTCAAAAGAGAGTGAACAGAAAGAAGCGGAAGTGTCGGAGGAGGTAAAAATTGCGGAGAAAACTGAGGAGGTGAAGGAACCTTTGGAGACGAGTGAAGAGGATGATACGAATTGCTCAACTAGCGTAGTAGAGGAGTCGAAGGAGGACGAGGGAAAAAACGAGCCGGTCGCCGCGGCAGACAACAAAAGTGCTGTTATTAACGATAACGGGGAACGTTCCGAGGAGCCGTCCAATAATTGTAATAGCATAATAAGCGAGAAGCCCGACAACGTAGAAGTAAACGATAGTTTGTGTAGCAATAACGATGTTCAAAAGAGTCCTGTAGGTGATAACGCGACGACGCAAGTGCCAAATGTTAAGCAGCAAATCCCAACAATATCTACTGTGGTCTGTGATGCAACTCAACATTTAGCCGACGGTGTGCCTCAAATCGTTAGTTCTAATGGGACAATTTCTGGATTCGTGCGGGACAATCCGTCGACCGGCGACTCCGCGTCCACAACGCCAGAGCACGCGAGCGCTAAGCGCCGCTCGAGCCTACCGGCGGTTTCCACAGATGGCGCCGCGGAGCGCGAAGAGGACGAACAGCCGGCGCCGTCCTCATCGTTGCCCGTCGCCACGCATAAACAATTTTCACCACAAAAACGACCGAGGAGTGCCTCCACTTCTACGCAAGTGGATCCCATTCATTTTGGTGGGTATTTTGATAACATTATTATTCATGTTCAGACCAGAGTTACCATCTAAACCATGTTACAATTTATAACTTTTCATCTTTTTTTTTGTTATTCGTGTCCCATGTTAAAAAACAATATACTATAATAATATTTATTAATAATTTCTTATACAAATATTTATTATAATTATTATTAACATATTTTCATGTTTTAATACTATAACTACTACTTTTAACATCATAAAAGATAAAACTGCAAAGTAAATATGAATTATAAGACATTCCATATTTGATTAAATGTAATTAAAAAACCTTCATTACACTTTTACTGATGCCTTTGTGCTATAAAAGTCAATAATATGCGAATAATAATTTTATTTTTACCGTTCAGTTATTCTTTTACAATGGCATTAAACAAAATTAAGAATCATAAAAATTTCCCCAATGGAAAATTTGTCTCCATTTTACCGAAACATTCTTGCTCTCATAAATTTTACTTTATTGGAATCTAAAACACTGTCATTTTGATTTTACTGATTCCATAAAATTGTTTATCTTCCGTCAACATGAAATGGTTACCAATTTTCACGACGGATAATGTTTACATTCAAACTAGTATATTGGTGTGTAAAAAATTTAGCACAATCACTAAAATGTATAAAATTCAACGTTTCAATTTGCTTTACCGAAATTTAGTTTATTTACATTATACAAATAGAAGTCATAGCATTATGCAAACGAGATAGATGTGACATGTGAAATATCACATGTGTTGTACTGTATGTAATTAGATATGATTGATGTAAAGCAGATTGAATTATCATGGCAAAAGACATTTCATATTCACACAGTTTGTAATTATGTAAACTGTTGTTTCACTTTATTTGGACAAGTATCAATGTTTTTTCTGTTTTTTTTTTCAATTATGTGAACAGTTTCGAACATTATATAATTTATATATTTTTCGTCAACAGAGTCGAAGAGAGCGAAGCAAACTAATCCTTCCACGAGGCCAATGTTCAGTCCAGGACCAACACGTCCACCCTTCAGGATACCAGAATTCAAATGGTCTTACATACATCAAAGATTGCTTTCTGATGTTCTCTTTTCTCTCGAAACAGACATTCAAGTCTGGAGAAGGTAATTATTATATTTCATCTTTTTAATTTCATTATACAATATTATTTTTACATTTAAATAGGAAAAATGATATTCCATATGTACATTTCATGTACATTATTATATGTACACATAGAAAAATAAATTGAAAAAATATTAAAATGTTAAAAAAATTACTAGCTTTTATTAGTAAACGGGTTATATACTTAAATTCTTCTTGTAATATTCCCCAAACATCAATTTTAAATTTTATATACTTCACAATATTTAAACGACTGCAAATAATATCGATTATACCGAATGTAAACAATACATTCTCCTTGTTGACATTCGGATATTTTCAGTCATTGTCGTGCTATAGATAACATTTAAAAACTTTTATGAAAACAAAAACACAATATTAAAATGTAAACATGCTCGTTAGAAAGCATCGTTCTTTTTATCAGTCATTCAATTATTCAGTTGAAATAGTAATTTTCGTGTGACGTTTTCGAAAATAAAACGAATATTATGATAAAAATAATAGTTTGGACAAGTAAGGACCCAGTTTACTAATAATCTTAGTCATTTTTCTTAATCTTTTCTCTCCGAGTATACATAAAAAAATGAAACTATATTTAAAATTCTTTTTCAGTCACTCTACCAAATCAGTGTTAGATTTCGTGAATAGTAGCGAAAATGCGATATTCGTGGTTAATACTGTACACCTTATTTCTCAACTGGCGGACAATCTCATAATAGCTTGTGGCGGACTTTTGCCCTTACTAGCTTCTGCAACATCACCAAATGTAAGTACCACCATTTAATGTTCAATATTTACACGGAAAAAATAATATTTAATAATTCCGTAGTATATTATTCAAATTTTTTGATAATCAAACAAGGATTATTAATAACTTATTTTATTCAAAGTATAAAATATATTATTATTTATTCTTATAAATAATATGTACTGTTAATATTAAAAATATGGTATTAATAATTATATTAAACAACACTTGCAGAGTGAATTGGACGTGATAGAACCTACTCAGGGCATGCCAATAGAAGTGGCAGTCTCGTTCCTACAGAGACTAGTCAATATGGCAGACGTACTTATTTTTGCGAGCTCTCTTAATTTCGGTGAGCTCGAAGCCGAGAAAAACATGTCCAGCGGGGGTATCCTCAGGCAGTGTCTCCGATTGGTTTGTATTATTCGCACATTTGTAAGGCACCCTACGCGTAAGCTAACAAGTTACATGATAAAAATGAACACCTTTTATTGAGGAGAATACAAAAGCACCACGAAACCTAAGGATAGTTGTTTCGAGGCAAAAAATGTAATACAGTCTGTGTTGTTTTACGTTTTTTGACTAGATAGATGAAATTGAGTAAGATGACTTTGATATCTGAAAGTACAATTGACGTATTTAAAATTAGATATTAAACAATACACTTCTAAAGAAAATGTTGGTTAATTGATGTTACGTAGATTATTTACAATGTGTAGAATAGTTCATAGAAATGATACGAATAACGGTTCACGTGTAAGTGCTAGATCAAAATAATTCCCGCCGCATTTGGCTAGAAATTCACCGACACTTAAACGACCTTTGGTGCTGCAGCTTAATAATAATTTCTCTGGCGTGAATTGTTAACGAATTAGAGTTCATGTCCGAGAAAGGTTACAGATTTTCTTTTTAATTGACTTGAAAATTGTCGATCAATTAGAAAATGTTGAATATGTCAATCAGGGTGTTTACTTATGTGGAGATATATCAATATAGATATTAAAAGTTTGTATTTTTAATTAAACACATTATTTTTTTTTTCTTTTTTTACTTTAAATTCTTCCTACTGAAACAAAATTATTAACAAAAATCTATTCAAAGTACTACTTTTAAATTTTTGTTATAATTATTTTTTATTCATTTATAATTATAAACACAAAAAAATTTGATTCAAAATCTTACAATTAAGTAGACATTCTGCTAGATCATGCAACCTTAGGCTGTTTCCACCTTTAAATTTCTGTTATCAGTTTTATTATTTATTTTTCTTTTTTTTTTATGTGTAATCATCAATTGTACTGCTTGTTTAGGTCTGTACATGTGCCGTTAGAAACTGTTTAGAGTGTAAAGAGCGTGGCAGATCGTACAGCATGTTAGGTCGGCAGATTGGTTCTAGTAATAAATCACAACACATACAATCCCTTATACGAGGCGTGCAGACATCTCCGAAGGTACGTAACAATTATGCATTTTGCTGAAAAACTGAGTTGTAATTAACATTAATTCATCGATCAACGTTTAACAGCTTTATTTATTCAGTTCATTCATTTGTACACGATATTAAACAATATAAAAAGTTGTAGTTTTCCAGGCATTCTACTTCAGCAGTTGAAATTATAAGTAAATTTATTTATACACTTGACTTTCACTTTATCTGTATCATTAAAATCGGAGTCATTCACATATTACCTGCATGAAAGCTTAACGCTGGTTGAATCATTCAATTCTTGCAAATTATACGAATGCAGATAAAGTAGGAGTGTAGTGTGTATGTAGATACAGTTCAATAATTTTCATTTTCATCTAAATCACACAGAAATTTTTCTAAAATAATGACCACTGTATTGAAATGGAACTCACAATCCATTTGTTATCATTTCTCAGAATATTGTGGACAATCTTGCAAGTCAGTTAAGCCCGGTTAAGGACCCCGAGAAACTTTTGCAGGATATGGATGTCAATAGATTGCGTGCCGTTATTTACAGAGATGTTGTAAGTAAACAATCTTTATTAATAAAATTTAATTTTTTTTTAAAAAATAAAAAAGTGCAAAAGTATTTATTATAACTTTTAATTTCACAATTTTATAATTAACAATTTAAAGCTGAATAATTACTTTTATTATAAAATATTATCTGTATTCAACAACAAAGGTATTGAAACAGTTTTCTTTGATAAATAATTTCTATGATATAATTGGCATTGTATAAATAACTCGGATCAACTAATTGAATAAAATTATTTCGAATACAATAATCATAAATAACTAAAATGGTACGAATAATTTCTTTACAGGAAGAAACCAAGCAGGCTCAGTTTCTGTCCCTGGCTATAGTTTACTTCATCTCTGTTTTAATGGTTTCCAAGTATCGCGATATTCTAGAACCTCCTATATCACAACGACCACCGACGCC
Organism: Leptoteleia sp. ZL-2020; assembly: GCA_022817305.1. Classification (NCBI taxonomy): domain Eukaryota; kingdom Metazoa; phylum Arthropoda; class Insecta; order Hymenoptera; family Scelionidae; genus Leptoteleia; species Leptoteleia sp. ZL-2020. The sequence continues at coordinate 11,733 of JABFPN010000800.1, forward strand.
TGTCCAAACAATCCAAACTAACGGTACAAACATAAGATCAGGCAGTCCGTCAGGTAAGATATTAATCTCTGATTATATTCGTAATTTCTGCGCTATTCATTATAGAGAATACAAATTTCGACAGATTGCGAATTAGATAATAATCGATGCGACAAGAGAACCGACAACAGAAAACGTTGCTTCTCGCATCATCTTGTCTAGAAATTGTCAAGTATTCGTAGAGTATCTCGTTTCTCAGTTCACTTTTTCAAAACTCTTACGCGTCAGAATTTGATGAACTATAATAAATTGACCTTGAGATGATAACAGCACGCTCGCGATCGATAGTGGCATGTTACCGAGTTTTACATGTTTTTTTATGATCATATGAACTGTAATCAGATTATCTATTTTTGTATCTGTAAAATACCAAACTTTATTTATTTAATAACATCAAATCTGCTTCAATATCTTCAAGTCAAAATTTAAATTAAATACAATTTAACGTAAAATAAAATGTGGTTTTAATCGAATTATTTTGGCTAACTTTTTTTATAATACATGATAAGATTCAGATGTTTCAGTAAGTCCAAGCAGATCTGATTATATCTTCATCTAATGATAATGTAAAAAAATAGTTCCTTTGACATACGTTATCACCAGCTGTCAAAAGCGATAAATAAATAATTGTATAATACAAAATAACCTCGGTTAAGAGCATAACAGGCGAAAAATACGCAAGCATTAAAACCGATCACTAATTATAATCTGATATTATCCAATTCCCCCCTTGACAGCCCTCATATTCATGTTGATTTTTCATCGCAATTAATATATTCAATACTCTCGAGCATTAAATTCGATAATATCTACAGACGCCTGGCAACGTAAAAGCCACTTAGTTAATGTTGAATTGTGATACGTTTGATTGGAATTCGTGTATTGGAGAGCGAGTGCGTGTTGAGGCTGATCATTAAAAATTGATTCTTGTTGACGAGGACTGCAATGCAGGTCACCATGGAATTTGCATCAAGTCGTCTGGTCGAATAATCAATTAGTTTGCGTTGTCGTTGCGAACGAATCACGGGATTATATCACGTTGGAACAAATACTGCGACATCCGACACACCAAATTTTAAGTTTAGTTTAGCAGGAGTAGTAGTGCATAACAAGCTAGATCCGTAGACTATGTACATAAATACAATCTCACATAGAGTGGCACCGTGTTTCATACGAGCAAGGAATATTTGGCAAAATATAAACCACACTCCCCAGACAAATCCGACCCTCAAACTGTTGACTATCAAAACTCCCCATCAACGTTTATTTTCTTCTACGTGTTTCTGTTTGACGAGGTAAATGGTGATCTGTTTTGCACAAATATGTTGTCTGATATGAAATACTGTAACGGTTCAGAACTGAACAATCAACGTTCCCCGTTTATTTCAAGAAGAACGATTGATTCTTTGGTGGGCTGAATTGTCGATAACAATTGCTTCACACGTTTAATATTACTTGGTAGTTCGCATGCATTACTGCACTGACATAGAAACTAACCATGTATTTTTTTTCTTTATCTGACGGTGAGAGTTTTGATGTGTATGTCGAATGTGTTTGCACCTTTTTACGATATATAGTTACGTGTCGTGACGTCATCTCGGAGACTAAACTGAATTATTAACAAGAACATACAGGGAGCTGTTAAAATCAATTGTTTTGTCACTAAATTGAGACAGCGAGATGTTTTCACGTTGCGATTTATATATGTATCAGCGTGGTCATTCGCTCACTTACTTTACTTTGTCTCTTCTGTCATGAAATATTTAAACTACGAATCACCGTGAAAATTTCATCCCTCTCATAATTCATTAGTATTTTGGTATGGATTAATGAATTCCATTGACTCGGCTGAAATATAAACAAAATTTTTATTTTTGTTTCCTTCCAATTGCAAACAGATAATATTTTTCTCTAAGTCTATTTCACGACTGTAATTTTTTTGACAACAGACAAATATGAAATAATTATAATCAATAATAATAATAACGTATAATGGATGTTAATAGCATTTCGTTTCTTGGTTAGACTTAAACTCATCAGTAAGGCTAGTGTAACTAATGCCGCTATGTTTGCTTTCAAGGAGATGTGGTGTACATATGCTATTTTTATATCTATTCTGTAGTGGGAAAGTTGAAAATTTCACTCAACTCCATCTACTTTTTGAAATTTTAATACCATCTTCTTGAATTTAAATTTCTTCGGTGTTATAAAAAATTGTTTTTTTTTTAAGATAATATTATTACTTATTTTTATGATATTCTTTGAAATGTTTATATACATATGGATCACTGTATAAATGTTTTATTCTTCAGTTTCATCACAAAATTGAAGTGTTAAGAGCGTCGTACCGTTTGTCCACTTAGAACCAGGGTGAAAAATCAAGGGAATTCATTGCTCCGACGAAATTGTTTATTTTACAGTGGGACCTCTCTTGGGTTTGGACTTGGGAGAGGTCGCATTGCTTTCCTTTCACTATCGCGTTAGTAAATGTACTGAGTAATATGGGTAAATGGGACAAGAAAGAATGTTAATTGCGCGAGAAAGAGGCGGGTTTCACTCCGATTGGACGATGGGAGTGAAACGCGGCTGGATTAGCTCGCGAGTGGGGCACGGCTTTCGGACGAAGGTAAAACTATGGTAAATGTGGTTTCGCAGCAGATGGGAATGGCGGTGGAGGAGGGCGACCCTTGTTTCCGCAATGGTCTCACCACGTGTACCCCCAGTTCCTTCCGGGGTCTCACCCCAACGCCAATGCCAATGTTAATGCCAACTACCACATCAGCCAGCATCACCACCAGCACCCGCTACCGGCTGCCAGGCACCCCAACCGCCAAACCCCCTCCAACTATTACCTCTCAAACCACCATAGCAATCATTACAATCATCATCCCAACAATTATTACCGTCATCACCATTACCATCACCATAATAACAACAATCATCACGCGCTTCAAAAACATATCGATCAACCTCGAAATCTCTATCATAGAAACACCGGTGTTGGTCTGCAAGGTAACTGATATGGCTCGTACTGTTGTACGTATTTTGAGAATGCACCCCTTTTATTGTAATTGCGCCTGCGAATGCCCGGCCAGTTTTTATTTTCGCTTCCAAGCCAATTCTTCTTAAATGCCCTGTGACAAAATTCCAGTTAAGAGTTAAACGTGAAGCATTTAGGGTAGGAAAGCAGACGGTGCCTTAGTAAAGTCTCAGCCTTGACTTTTTTTCCCTAATTGGTCAACCTTGAGATATGATTTAAGATTAGAAAATGATTAGATATTCTTAGTAAATTACCTGAAGAGCTCAATCCTGATATATCTATTAGAGTATTTCTATTTAAATTTAAATAGAAATCGTAAAGAGCGATTACGCCAGGATAGCTAGTTTCCTATTCCGAAATCGTAACTGGGTGGAATTTACCCACAGGGTTATCACCTTCCAATTCTCAGTTTGTTTTACCCCTTGAGTTTGAATTTTTGTTCTTTCTAATTTTGTAGATTGGTCCAGTAGAATATGGTTTGCTGTATGTATTGTTACATGACGAGTCCCCAAGTTAAAACGAGCACCCCTTCCAAAGCAGACCATATCGCTTTTAATTTTTTATTTCACGCCCATTTTGTTACGATCTCACGCAGTTTGCTTTGCCATCCTGTTGGTTCAATTACTGCATGCCCTCCAATTTTACATGTTTTTTCCGCGTGGCCTTTTAACTTGACCCAAATGATTCGCCAATTTAAGATGTTGTGTTCGCTGTTGCTAGGATACGCAGATACAAGATCAACCCAAAATTGTACCACATAGACACAATATGACACAGATCAAACACGAGACTGCGGCAGACAATCGTTTTTGTTGAACGCATGGTTCTGTTTGGTTGACACAGAGTGCGTTGCATTGTTGCCCGTGGCAACAACACCAGATCCGCATTATAATAATTTGGTCTTTTTGTTTGCTAGTTATGTAACAATACATTTGGCGATGGAGTCGCATTAGTCGATCTGTATTTTATTTACTTTGAACGAATACAATTAAGCATGACCTATCCTCGGACAATTTCAAGGACACCTTCTAATTCGTACTTTGAATTTCAGAAAGCGCAGGAATCATCAGCCAATCCGAGTCCCAGGACGACGGCGAGTACGAAGTCATCATCGTGGACGAGAACAATTCGTCGATTCTGGCGGACCATGATGTACCATCCTCTGGACCACCATCCACAAAGGTAAAACCATTTGAGTTAACCCGACCAGGCTAGCATTTAGCGATGGAACAATCACTTTGTAACTTTTTTCCTTTCGGAGTTGGGACATATTGACCCACGTTAATTACAATTTTTTGACGATTCCGTGGTACTTGAAGTTAAACGCTCGTCGAATTGGCATGCTTGCAAACTGACGTCCTGCCGATATTGCTAGAGTATGGAATAAGACATTTGAAGAATGCGACATTGGCACGACGAAAGTCGTGGTTTTAGAAACAATTTGGATGTACATAGTATTGCGCTTTTAGTATTCTACTTCCTATTGCTTTTAGTCGCCTGTTTAATTGCGCCGTTAATTTGCACATACTGCTATAATAGCCACCGCATGAATTGTTCTTCTATTGCAAGAACAATGATGCACTTGGTCAACATTGGTTTGGAACTGGCGATTATTATTCTGACCGTTTAAGATGGTTTGAGCGCAAAATTTTGACTCGAGCGAATCCGTGTTGCCTTTTTTTATGATCAATTATAAAATTTTTATGTTTAGTGTTGAGTTAAGCACGTGTTCAATGTTCAGTTTTAAATATCGTAGTAACAATTTGACGTCAGACTCTGTTGGAACAAATTGTTTTATCAAATAAGCAGTATAGTACTTATTAGTATTGATTTAATTAATCGTGACATTTATGCGTGTTTTTGGGTACGAATATATTTGATACTTGAACCCCCACTGTAAGAAGATCCACTGTAACAACGTACTCGAAGTTATTTTGGTTTGCTCTTTTGGTTTGCTTTGGCTCGAGAATTGAAATGCTTGAAAATAATATAACGGTGTAAAATATAATTTTGAAATTAATAAAATTTATTTATAAAACATTTTATTATAGCGGGGTTCGAGTGTATATATTTTTTCTACACAAATTTACATACTTTAATTCTTTTTACAATATATTAGATAATGTAATAAACAGGTTGTATATGTTATAAACGTATCATACACCCATTAAAAACGCATTTATATATTAAAATCACTCATTTTATAGTTAAATACGATAAAAGTAATAAAAATGCATTGTACATTTTTATACATCTACCATACATCATACACACTTATAAGTTAAAACATACAAATATACAAATTCGTACACAAAAACATGCCTGATAATTTATCTATTAGATATACATTATATCAGATTATGCATTAACACTTGTTTGCAAATTTGTAAGCCAAAAATTCCTTAAAACGACCTCTCTGAAACGAGCATAAATGTGAATTTCCCGAAGACGGAAATCATGTATAAAAAGAGAGTGCACTTGATAATGTTCACTTATAACAAGCATGTGCAATCGCGCTGTCTAATGCTATTATCACTAGTGATATTCGTACTAATTACTCGTTCTAAAGGGGAGTCATAGTGGTACGACTCAATCTCGGACGGTCCTTGAGAATTACACCTCCACAGAGCAGACCACGAGGGCCGAGTCAGCGCCGCAAAATGCGCAGGTAAAATTCGGTCGCTAAGTAAGGGATCACATTAACCGTACACGAAAAAGGCCGATCACTTTGGCGCCGTGCAATGCACACTTGAGACCTTCAAATCTAAATTACCTACTCTCTATCTCTGCCAATTGACGCGCACCGGTCGGTCACGATTCAAAGCGTCCCTCTTTTAGACTTGCCCTTCGATTCCGCAACGAATTTGCCATTATTAACCATCGGTGTGCCACTTCAAAATTTCTATCCTCGTTCTAACGTAGATGAAATTCTGTACTTGAGCTTTAAAAGTAAACTGTTATTACGTGGATGCCTTTGATATTTACTCTAAATGTAATAATGCAAATTCTATATACTTTTCATATATATATATGTGTATATTTGTAGATTGAAGAAAAAAATGAGTTAACTCCAAATAAATATTTATATATGCAATGTATAGGTATATAAAGAAATCCTTGTAAGTGAGTTTTTCCGCTGAATATAGTTAGTCATTCTTAATAAGTAAATTATAATTCTCCTGTTAAAATATTATATTTTATATAAATATTAAAACTTGTCATATTAATATGTATTTATTACATATAAAAGTTATATTACATTATACATTCTAAAAAAAATCCAAATTAATATTTTAGCATTTTAAATTTTTTTTTACCTCAAACAAAAATAACAGAGTTAACTCGTATTACCTTCAAGCCACAGATATAAATTTTCCTATTCTGAATCAGATCTGAAACGGATCCAGGTCCAAACTTATCAGATCAAACATCGTCAGATCTAATTAGTTCTGGTTAGATCTTTCCAAGTCTTAATCAATTTCGATTAGATGTAATTTTATCAGATCTCACCACATCTAATCAGATAAGATTATATTTGAACATATTTGATCTGTAAAGAGTATATTAAGTCTAATCAGATCTAGATTACATTTGAACAGATCTTAATTCAGTTCGGTTATAAACAGATATAACTTTTTGTCATACAATCAATTTTGCTTTCCCTTCGTGTCTTCACCTTCGTTATTATTAATTCGTCAATAAATTTCATTAGAAATTTATAATATCATGTCATAAATCAATAATCTGTTCAAGACGAAGTAAAATTTGCTACCATGACTGTGCAATTTAACAAATCCTACCTCGACTAATCTGTATTAGATTTTGCTTCGAATTCCAATCCACGCGGGCGTCCACTTTTCAATGATATATTTAGTAGTCGTCTCTTTCTACATATTGCATGACAGTCAGTATAGTAGAACGGTATATTTTGATAGTAACGAAATGTTGAAAAATGAGTAATTTAGATATGTATCATAGTCTGTGTGATTATCGAGTTTTATTTTATGGACCAACGTGTAGAACATACATCCAATATTTATATTTATGCCCGCATACGTATAAATATATACATGTATATTTAGTTCACATTAGAGAGTCATCAGTGTCCTGTGAGGGTGAGATAGAGGACGATTGGGCGTGAGAGCGAGCGAGACGGAGTATAAAGTTTTGGTATGCATGGAATGTAACAACTAAATGGAGTAGGGTCACTTGGGGTAGAATGGGCGTCCAGCGTATGTTGTCATTTGGAGAAATGATACTGCGTTTCATTATTATTGAATATGAAACTGTTCCTCGTTCTAGATTTATAACGCCTGGTGTTGGTCTAATGATATTCCCTGGAATTTCCACCTACGTTGCAATTCCGTAAATGCATCGGGTTATTTATACGCGAACGAATGTAATGTCTAAATTGTCTGCATTTATTACTTTATGTTTCATAAATGTGTTTTATGAGTCCATTGCGGAATTGATATTTCTTGAGAAGAATCATAATTTTCACCGTAAACTCAACATTGTTTATTTATTTATTATTTAATGACAGTATACTTGTTTTAGTGATGCAATAGATTATATTCAAAGGAAAATCAGTCAGAGAGATGTTATTCCGCTTGTATAACATTTGATTGGATTAATTGACATTTAATTAGCTTTGCTGAGATACATTAAGAGAAAAAAAAGATACCTATTTTTAATTATAAAGTTTTCTAGTTTGCCATCATACTTGCAGGATATTAAGATATAATTGTCATTTAGATAAAATTTGTTAAATGTAATCATTAAAATGTTGAAATCTATTTATTGGAATTAAAATTTCGTTTGCTAAAATTTAAATTATAATATGCTTATCTCTTGTATAATGGATTTAACTGATGTTATTTGATATAACTAAGTTTTTGTTCAAGCAGTTATACTTTTTACTTAAAACTAAGATGAATTTTAATTTAATAAACCAATAAAGTTAAATAATTTATGAAACTAAAACTTTATACATCGACTGAAACAGAATATAAAGTACTCTGATTTTACTTGTATCAAATTCATTTTAATTGAAACATCTTCATTTCAGACTTGAGATAAAGTTAAAATTTGATCAGCTATAACTTAGATGAGCAAAACTTTTTAAAGTTAAAGTTAGTTATCAAAGTCATATTTAATTGACGTAGGTATACATTTTTCTCTAAATGTACTCTAATTGTATGTCTTTCCTCTTCTTTCTTTTCTTTACCAAGTCATTTACATAAGTACTGTCTTTATTTTTATTTTTTGTTTCCAGCAGTTTTACCATCAATTCCTTGCCCTTATATTTGCTTTTTTTATTATATTCTACAATATTTAATAATATGCACTACATTTCTTCATAAAAAATCACATATATAAAATGGCACTTTATGTTCCTATATATTAAACTTATCTTAAGTGATCCTACTGGTTTTTGTTATGAATGTTTGATCTCAATAATACTTCTTCTGTGTGCATAAAGGTTGCATTACTTTATTACTTTGTTTTATATTAAACGATTAACTAATCAAAGTTCTTCAACTTTCTAAAGTATTATTAATCATTGTTTCTATAAACTTTTCGCTTATCTCTTAAAAACAATCTTAACATTTATATCTCTTGTTTAAGTTCCATCAGAAATCATGAATTCTAAAATATTATTTAATATCTGCCTATATGTCTTGTATAAATATCTGAAATATGCATTCAGAAATATTACTTTCAGAAAGAACAGAAATTCTTGGTTGATGACAAATTAATCGTTACATTTAATCATTTTTGCATAACTTTCAATTTTCTTTTCGCACGACAACTGCTCTTTCCAATTATAATTCTCGATGGAACTATGATAAGGGTATGAAAATGTTATTAACGAAAACTAAATGTTTTGTAAATAGGCTGGATATACATGTTAGTGTCCATAAAATACTTGCAATTGTACATAATAAAGTGATACAGGCAAACACTCAGAACTGCTTGTCGGCTAAAAACCCTGCACATTAATCTGTTGGTTTTGGTAGAGCAACGATTCCAGCGAGGAAACGATCCACCGGAGCAACGCGTCCGTCGAGCCCAGTCCCTCTGATATTATAACAGATAACGACAACAAACATAATTCATCCGAGGAGGCCTGGACAGATGTAAATCTTAATGAAGATGGGGACACGATACCGGTCACAAATTCTAGAGATGACCCAAGAAATATCCACAACATGGCATTCGCCCATGGTAAGTCGATGAATTTCGTCATCCATTAACTCGTACCTTTTTTTTTCCTTCTTCTGCTTCTTCTTTTTTTTCTTCCTCTTTTCTTTTCTTTTTTTCGTCGACCTATCTTTTGCTATCGCGATAATTTGTTATCGAGATAAAAACGTATGATGAAATTATCGAGGCTTCATCTTTGATGATGAATATTAATGCGATGGTTTTTGTCCACTGGTATAATTAAAAATGGATTATCCTATAAATCTTGACTCCAAAAAACATAATTAGGAAAATTGTGCCCCATGATAAATCAACGGCTTATTTATCGGCTGATAAGATAATGTGAACGTGAAACATTGTTTCGTTTCCTTGTTATTTAATTTGACTTTTCGGATTGATTTATGTTTGCATTAATGAGCTGAACATTATTCGAGTTGTCTTTTTGTTTCTAGGCTTTTAATTGCTTAGAAATGAATTTTCTGTTGGTTTCGCTTGTTAATGAGCGGAGACAGGGGAAACGGCGTTAATTGATTAGTAACGATTTTTTTTTAGGTTTCTTTATAATAGGAATTTGTTATTGAGGTAAAATTCATTTACAAAATTATAATTATATAAATATTGTTTAATTAAAAAGTTTATAAATATTATAACTTGAATTATTCGCAATTATGTTAATTAAAATAATATTGTTTGTATCCCATTATATATTGTTCAAACGACAAGCTTTATCTGTAGCTTACTATCACATAATGAAATGGAAAACTAAAATAAATCATATAAAATTAATGTTTTTATGTGTTCATTACTAATTGGTGAACTATAAATTAACAGGTTCAATGTTAAATCAATAACACCACATTTTTTCAATGGTCCTAAAACACCCATCTTTAGAAATACATACAGTATCTCGAAAATTGAAGGCATAATAACAGTCTGTCAAAGGCCAATTAAAACTGGCGCGTTTATACCTGTTGAGGTTCCCAAACATCTCGGTATTTTGTGACCATTATTCTTCGGCCACGTCAAACAGGAAAAAAACCACCTGAAAAAATGATAGTAAATGAAAGGACACAACTTGAAATTTTCCTCAATGAATCTTACACCTTATTATTATGAAGTACATGAATGGACATAGATGAATGAAAACAACATCTGTCCAATACCATTTGAATATTATTTTAATACCTTTTTCAACAACTTGTTATATTTATATACATGTCTATTCGCATTATTATTAACATTCTCAATTATCTCTTAAATATATAATGTTCACAATTAAATAATAAAGCCTCATATATATGTATCTGTAGGTGTTACAGTAGCACCTGCGAGAAATCTTTGCGCAACTGATCAAATAAATGCATATAAATAAAAAGAAATAAATGTAATTATCGTTTTATTAATGTATTTAATAACAAATGGATTATCCTTACAAATTTATATTTCTTTCTGGGCTTTTAAAAATAAAAAAAGAACAGGCCACAAAAGTAAGGTTTTCATTTCTTTAATTCCATATAAACCATTAATAAATACGATACAAACTTGTTTCGGCGTGTAACAATCAATATTGAGGAGAAGGCAAGGAAAGGATTAATGGTGGTTGGTTTTTTACAGGCGAATTAACGGATAATGCAGGCAACACGCTGGAACCGGAAATGCTGGCGAATTCCGAGCGCGGGGAGAAGCCGACGACTGAGATTTCCGTGGTGCGCGTGCCGGATCATCTGGTGGTGACGGCGTCCTCGCCGCGAACCGACGACTTGCCGATCAAGGGCCTCGTCGATCATCTGCCCGTGCCGACGCCGCCGCGCGAGGCCTCGCTCACGCAAAAACTCGAAATGGCTCTGGGCTCCGTCTGTCCCCTTCTGCGCGAGATCATGGTCGACTTCGCGCCTTTCTTGTCCAAAACACTCGTAGGCTCGCACGGCCAGGAACTTCTTATGGAGGGCAAAGGTTTTCTTTTTATTCCCCTACCATTCTTTTTTCTGTCCAAATTAAAAGATTTTTAAATTTCTTTTAATTAAACGAATCAGTTAGATATTAAATATCAATTATCGAAGGAAATAATTATTTTTATTCTTATCCAAATTTTGTGTAAACAATTTTAAAAGTTTGTAAGCTTAGATAATAATTTAAAATATACTTTGTTAATCAAATTTATCCAATTAAAAATATCTATTAACAAGTTACAGAATTGAATTGTTTAAAATTGTAATTGAAAAGTCTTTAAAGGTATATAAATTTAATGGTATAAGGCTCTAACGCTGTTGTTAAAAAGAAGATAATAATAAATGGAGACAAATCTCTAATAATATGATTTGTATGCTAATAGTGTGCGGAACTTGAAATTCCCGAAACGTAACATGCGATGATCGTGTCACGTATGCACTCTATTTTTAACGTTCCTTAAACGACACATTAAGATGCCGCTGGCATGTACAAATACGGCCCTCATTTCTTTCCGCCGTAATTATAAATTGCATATTCATATGCTTTCATCAACAAAATTCGCATGTACCTCTCATTTAACATCATTCATACTATTTATACGTGTAACTAATTCATTTCTTCCGCCCTTCAACAACAGATATTTAATAGATTAATATCACGGGAACGTTCCGGGAAATATTAATTTTCATGGAGAGTAACAGATTTATTATTATTATATATATTATTATTATATATTTACAAGTACCCTGACTTCATATCTTGGTTAGGCAATCCATTAAAAGGACATGTCCAACCAAGACCATAACAAAACCCGGCGTCACATCCTAATCATTGTCAATCAACACATTTTATACTTGATATCTTAATGTATCGTGAAAAAATTGTTTTTAGGTCTGACGACGTTCAAAAACAGTAACTCGGTGGTCGAGCTTGTGATGCTCCTGTGCTCCCAGGAATGGCAGAATTCGTTACAGAAGCACGCCGGGCTCGCTTTTATCGAGCTCATCAACGAAGGACGGTGAGCGGACTTTTAAATGTATTTTTCCCAACAAAGTATAATGAATTAATGCCCGACGGATTTTCATTTGATTCATTCTCCCGTAGCTTATTATCGCACGCAATGAAAGACCACATAGTGCGTGTGGCTAATGAGGCCGAGTTCATCTTGAACCGCATGCGAGCCGACGACGTTTTAAAACACGCAGACTTCGAGGTGAGTTTTGCATTTAATATATATAACAGTTTTGGCCGCCCTTCATGATTTATTCGGAAATATTTTCTGCGTTTAATTAACAGTTCTTTTTGCGCATCTTTTACGGGCCGTTGTTTCGTAAAGTTATTGGCTTTTTATTTTTTGTAACGTCGAATGAAACTATTCGAATTTCAATTTTAACAACTGTTCAAATATCATCAAACTTTAATAATTAGATTCAATTGCAATGATTAATGCATAGATGGAGCAAGTGATAAATTGCACATTTTCTCCAACTGTGAATATCATTTAGCTGGATACCGTTAAAAAGAGGAGTTTAAAATAAAAGTTATATATGCAACATATATGGCGGTACATATATGATTACCATATATGTTGCAAATATATTACATACATTGTCACATATTTAACATGAACGCAAACAAATGTATCTGTTTAGTACCATTTGTTTGCACATATATAACATATATAAGACACAATTATGTGTATCACATACGTGTAATTATATACGTGTAATATATTTGTCAAGTATGTGCGACATGTATGTTTATTTTTAACACGGGCTACATAAAAATTTAAATGAATTTCTTGTATTACAGTCGCAATGCGCGCAAACTCTGCTCGACCGACGCGAGGAGGAAAGAATGTGCGATCATTTAATTACAGCGGCACGAAGGCGAGACAACGTGATCGCCAGCAGGCTATTGGAAAAGATTCGTAATATACTTTCTAACAAACATGGCGCCTGGGGCTACATGGATCCAATGGCAGCTAAGTACGCGTTACCATTAAGCACTATTGGAGAGTTTAAATAGACCGTCATTGGCGTTTAGAGTCAGTTACCCGGTGCCCCGTCATTAATATTTTTCTGCCGAATGATGAATATCCGTAAAAATGATGATGAGGGTGTTTATATAAACAAGCCATGATTCATCCACTGTCGTACGCTTCGTATTTAATTAGCGTTTTATATTATTTATTACGGCCATGCGCTTCATTTTACCTGAACCTTAGGTGGTAGATAGAAGTCATTATTCAAAAGGATTACAGAAGTTCTGGTAGCGTTGAAGTATCGAGAAGAGGTCTTCACCTCTTATAAGATAAGAACTACACGAGAAACTTGCAAACTGTACAAAACTGAAATTTAAAGTCCCCGGGATGTGCGCACGTTGGATTATGCATGTTGCGGGTTTTTGCAGAAACCCGTGTATCAAAGTTACTGTTTATAAAGTTAAAATGCATGTTGGCTTTTGGGAAAAATATTAAATAAAATTTACGCTTTACTGAATGGTACTGAAAAAGGTCAAAGTAACGTTTCCTTTGATTTATGGGTTTGATGGCTTTTCAGATAAGAGTTATTTATCTACTTATTGAATTAGGTAAATATTAAAATGAAGGAATTAATGTTCGCTGGTTTTTTTTCGTTTAGTTTTACGGCTCAACTGAGAACACTTTATTAACTTAAAAGTCAAAACAAATTGGGATAATTTTTAAAGTAAAATTATTTATCAATACTTTTGCTAATTAAGGTAATTAATTTAATTTCATTTTTGTTTTGATAATAATAATAAGTAATTGGAAGTAAAATTATTTGTTTAATGGACTGCATAATATTAAAGGAAATGCAGGTGTAAATTAATTGATTCGGTTTCATTTTAATGCTAATTGATATTTAGTGTAATCGGATTAATTCATATTGATCGCGATAAGGTATTTTAATCTGGAAAGCTTAATAGATATGCAGCAGTCTACGAAAATAATTGTGATTACTTTGAAAATATCTGTAGAATCATTGAAGATCGTGTAATATTGTTGATTATGATCATTACAGGTACTGAAAAGGAATTAAGATTAACGTAACGACTTTTAATTATCGCAGATATCTTAAATATGAAATTATCTTTATACGATTTCAACACTTTTTTAGATGGTAGGAGATATTGTCAGTTATAAAATTTAATAGAATTCAATTTTTGTAACATATACAAATAAGATTGTGGAAGTTAAGACATTTAGTGCGTAATATATCTAAATTTTTTGTAAAATGTTGCAATTAACTGATAAAAATGTAATGAATGTTTATGCAAATACCCTCAGTAGGAATTCATGCTTAAAAATCTTTTGTAATAGTAGAGTACCACCTTAAAATTTCAATTCACAAATGTCATTTTTTTTAAATTTATCTTATTGTAAGATTCGATAATATTTATTTATATCTAATTTAATTGTTTCAGGCTAGCCGAATACTGGAAACTGGATGCCTGGGAGGATGATGCACGTAGGCGAAAACGTTTCGTGCACAATCCGCTAGGTTCCAGTCATCCTGAGGCGACGTTGAAAGCTGCCTTGGAGCACGGTGCACCCGAGGACGCGATTCTCCAAGCCCGCGAAGAGTTCCACGCTCACCTGGCCTCCACTCGACCTCACCAGCAACAGCTGCAATCAGCCGACTTAATGGACGATAACGAACTCCTCGCCGACGACAGGGACCTCGACAACGATCTATCTGGTAAGTCAACTTTATCAGTCGATTTATCCATTACTCATTCTAAACTACGCTTCTGATATGAAACATTTTGCAAATAAAATTCTTAACTTTTCTCCTTAAACATTATCAGAAATTTATTATAACAAGCGTAAGAAAAAGTACTATTTTTCTTGGTCCTAATCAGCGACTTTTCAAGTTCTAAACAAAGTGACGTTTTATACCACCGTGTGACAAATCCGAGCATGAAATTATATATTTATAAATATTTATAAAGTACATTGCTTTAAAATAAAAGTACACGACTGGTAGAAATACTACTTTGCTTTGAACATCTGAAATGGTACACTTTTCGCCCGCTAAACAGGACCGAGGAAAGTGGTACTTTTCGAGCGTGCGTTTAATAAAAATGATTAAAATCGAACGCCGTACGAAACCGACTTTTATTCCCGCACATCGGGTGATTTACAAACCGCAGCGTATAAATATTCGCGCTTTTATAGGGCCGATAAATATCAGTACAAAGGGCAAGCTGATTGCGCCGGGGATCGTCGCGCCAGGCATCATCTCGATCACATCGACCGAGCTCTACTTCGAGGTGGACGAGGACGACCCCGAGTTCAAGAAAATCGACAGCGAGGTAAGTGCCATGATAACTTGTCCGCGCAATCGCGCTCGTAAATAATCGTCGGCCCGATTCATCCCGAGCTAATTATTCGCCCGGTAATACTTGTAATCGGGGAATTCGTTCTCGTTTATTGCCCCGACTGTTTATTTTCCCATGATGCGAGCCAATTTTACGGTCGATTAGGTTGACAAGTTGAAATCAATTTGCGCGATGATCGATTAGTTATTGCTCTTTATTGCGCGGTGAAAAATGATTTCAGACTGATTATAACTGAGAACCGAAACCATAAGACTAGTCCTAATGACGCGGGGTTTGGAAAGGTTTAAAGGAAACGAACTCGGTAATACTTGGCGTTAACTTGGTTCCGAAAAATCGGTTATAATTAAGATATTTTGCTAACAATTTTCCATTTACTACAATAATAATTATAATAATCCCTTAAATTATCAAATACAGGATGTAAGCAGACCTTACATTCTTTTGTTCTTAAATTACTAAACTGGTCTTTAAGGAAAAGTAGAAACAATAGCAAGAATTGTTATTGTTTTTTCTTTCCTGATTCGACCATTCGTGTATTATCTAACATTTTTTTCAGTTAAATTTCACATACCATTTTCCAAATGGATGCGCAAAAATTAGAAACTGAATTCCACGTGCGAAAGCTGAGAGTGCCACTGACATTTTACTGTCACAACGGGCTGGGGATCCGTCAAAATTTGGAGCAGGCCGAGCTGAAACGAGTTATCAATCACGGGAGCGACTCGCGCGGAATTCGAGCAAAACCGTAAGCTAATGAGACGTGGCGAAAGGTCCCAGGCCGTTGTTCGGGTAAAGCGAGACGCGGTCCTGCTGGATTCGTCGTAACGAGCGCGAGTTGCGCGGAGGTGGCCGAAGGCGAGGGGTCGGAGGGGAGGTTGGCGGGCACGAGAAGATGATTATCATATATCGGTCGTAGATCTCGCGTTTGTATAACTAGGGAATAAAACAAACAGAGGTGGGGCCCCATGGGGTCGAGCGATCTTCAGGGTCGGCAATTATGAGCCTCCCGCGGGGCCCGCTATCTGCCGTCCTACCTATCCAACCGTCTGCCTACCTACGGCCGTCTCGCTCGCGCCCATCGGACCATCCTAGTCCGCGTCCCAGCGCGTCTTTTCCCCACTCCGCTCGCTTCTCGGAGTTCGCAAATAGACAACGCTCAGGAATGCACCCACTACTTAATACGTTTATACGACAATTTTTTGAATGGAACCCCCCGAGTTATGGTCATCGTAAAACCATGATTGACGCGCACCACTGTCATCATCATCACCTGGCCACTTCTCTTCATCTCACGGCCGGATAATCAACAAGTTTCGCTGCGGACGTTTAAAAGTTTGACGAAAGATCCGTGTAACTTGGCGCCCGAGACTTTTTCCATTGGCAATCTTTATCGGGTTCCATTTTTCCTTGCAACATGGTAGAAACCGGCGAAGGCCTGGGAATCTACTCCTCCTAGCGGTAGCAGTTAAAGCGAGCGGACTCGCGAAAATGTAGATGCGGACATTTTCGGATACGATCTTTGGCAATAATTTGTAAAAAGTGCTTATAAATTTCGACTTGTAAAATGTGTAATTTATGGGGCCCTATTTCTTCGTTGAGACATTTCAATGGTCATTTAAGATGGAATGACACGATCGTCAGGGAATGTTTACAACGGGATATTCAGCAATTAAATATTTCGAAGGCTAAACGAGGAAAAGCATTAAACTCGGGGGATCTCCACCTATCGGTTGGATCGCATTTTTATGGAGCCTCCTGGCGCTTAAATCCCTCGTCAACGTCGCGCCTGGCATATACTATCGTCGAATGACCGCAGTGGCTATTTCGGACAGAGTTCTAGTTCCACGTTCCGCGGATCGCCGACATTAGCCTCGTTAATTAGACGAAGTCAATTTCTTCGTCCTGCATACGGTTCCAAATAAATTTGGGTAAATGATCCGGGGCTTTCGGGAGCGGGACCGAAGAGTAATCGGAGAATGATTGGAGGAAACAGTGACAGAGAGGCGGACGTGGGAAAAATAAAAAGAAGTAACATTTATAATTATATTAAACAAACAAGAGGTTGAAAAAGGAGGCTCGTAACTACCTGCCCTTCTGCTTGTAATGCATATGGATGATACACCGGGTTGATGCATTGCCGGTGACGTTATAATAATGCGACTGTAATTACACCGTGGATACCGGTCTGTTGGGCTCGGGCATTTCTGGTTATCTCGAGCCTTTCGGTCTTTGGTACTCGTGGTTTGCCAGGTATTTTGGTTTATTATTATTCTTACTGGCAATTGGCGATAGCTTATCGGCCGTTGGTCGCATGCGAATGTCTCAATTAGAGCTGGATTTTGCGTTAAAACGGTGCATTAACGAAGCAATCGGAGAGCACTCGCCTTGGCGAGACATCTATCAATTCGCGTGGAAGGCGGGATGGGGCGAAGAAGAGACGGGTAAAGGAACTCGGAGAGGATGGCAAGAGCGGGCGGGTTCATCCTCAACGAGGCAGGGTAATCACTGCTATTAGTGCGGACATTACTCCGGTGGTCTGGCAATCTCCCTAGCACTCCATCATGTTGTGTACCTCAAGGTTCCCCGAGCGCACACGACTGGTTCTCTTCAAAGTAAATTAAAAATTACATTATTCGGTTCGAAGTGTTACTAAGTTGATAGCGATGACTTCAGTCCTGACGTACAAGCTCGAGATGCCTTCACAAGCACGCTGCTCGAGGATTCCACTATCAAGGTTGGTCGAGATAAGGTGACGACGACGATGACGACAAAGTTTGATAAAATGACGACGTACCAAAATATGGTAGGATTATTTTCTTCAGAATTATCAGCTATCTTCTCGAGTATATACCATTCTAAAACCAATCAACAAATAATAATATTTTTGATGTTTGTTTAGGATATCCTCATTACCAAGTGGACAATGTTGACATCCACGATAATTGCCCTCTCGGTAGACCTAGAAAATCAGTTTAGCAAACAAATGCGGTTTGTAGGCACGACCGTTGGGAAGAAAATTGGAAGCGTTCGATCGTTTTACACCAGATGGCGAATCCGAGGCTGATAATTACCGTTTGCACATAGGGATAGGCGGTCTTGGATGCCTCGGGAATCCAAAATGTGGCAAAAGGGTGACGTGCAAAATGGTCCCGGGGCATTTAATCGTTATACAAAAAACCGGATCGGGCAGCAGCGGGGCACAATAAATATCGACGGAGGAGGGAACGGGCTACTTACGCCGTCAGCGATAATGACGGGGTGCATTCGAGCTGTTTGCTTAGCGAGGAGATTAGTGAATGAATCCACAGGTGGGCGCCATCCGTCACCCGCCACTCTGCATCGGCCCGGCCACGCCTATGAATTCGGTACAACCGATCTTCTCGACACCGACCGTACTTCCAGTTTCGGGGACCATTGTGCCTGACCTTAATAGCCACCATCATATTTGTCAACGAGGTGCTTCGTTTCGGTGAGGGGACAATGGACTGGTCCCCGCGTCAGCAGGCATCTCCTCCGCTTCGGATCAACCGCGCCGCGGCGCTAACGACGTGCAATCCTGATTAAACCTGACCAGAGCCCCGCTCTACCGCAGACTTGGAAACGATCCCCGGACCGATTGATTAATAGTCGCGGGGTCGCGTTTATGCGCGCAATCCCATCCACGGAATTGAAGGCGATTTGCATATTGCGTTTACGCATGATTTATAGCGTCGCCGCGTAAGATTACCTTTATGAGGCGAATTCGTCTCTTGGAATTAATCCGAAAATTGATTTCGGTACACGGCCATCGACGTGGTATTCAATTTCAACGGGCCGGGTCAGGGAAAAGGGAAAAAAACGCCCGGCAATTAAAGTCGTCGTTTTGGGGTGAAGTGATTTTGTTGTGCCCCGGAGGAGGAAAGCGTGCTGAAAGTAGGAAGACGGCTGAACACATTGATAGACGGAGAACAGGCACGCTCGCTCGGCCGACATCTGCAGTTAACGCCGGCGCGCATCCCATAATTTAACGATTATTTTGACAAGGGTACGTTACCCTGATGACCAGTCCTCCTTACAACAGTTTCCTCAAATGATCACTCTCGAGCAAATCATCGGCCCCGCTACGCCTTATTATGACATTCGAATAATCATCATCGCCGTCGTACGTCGGTTCTTGTATCCCGCGCCAATCTCGCGACGACACTTCATTACCATTGACGATAATTGCGTCTTCATTACCAGGACCGATTCAGTCGATGATTGATGGCCAGCCTTTGGTACTCGGTGTTCCAGGTGTGATTCCGAGTAATTTGTGACGTCGCCTACGTAACCGAAGACGTTAAAAACCCGAAATTGCGTCGATAATTCCCGATTGGAACGCATTAAGATTAGGACGCGGTAGTCCTGGGTTGTTGGATATGGGTTTAGTGCAGAATCGTGTTAGCGGAGTTCTGGTTTTGTTGGGCTCAGGTGAGAGGCATTAGCAGTGCCCGCCACGGCCATTTCGGACCGATTATCCGGTTGTTAGTCAGCTTCTCCAGACAGGTGGGAGGAGGCTTTCCAATTCAGTTGCAACGGTGTATATCCGCGGAGAAAAGGTTTCATCACTGCTGGATTATCCTTCCAAGACTTATAAATTTTCATCAAATGCAAACAATCGAACCATCATTGGCACGTCTTAACATACAAGCCCACAATTAGATGGACAGGTGGATGTACCAGAATTTCCTAATTATCTCACGCGGATACTTGTACAATAATTTTCATCAGAATAGAATCTACTTTTTCAATATCCTCCATAGTCTCGTGCACGCTGACTAATTCCTTCGGACGTGAACTCTTCGGGGCTTATTAAATCTCCAAAACCGGTTTAGATTCGCAAACGGCCCGTCAGAAATTGGGTCTGAAACAGGCCAAAGGCTTTTCCATTTTTGGAAAAGCTTCTTCTCGCACCCCGCGAGGTGGTTGAAATCTCGTATCTGCGGTTGGGCTGGAAAAGTGGCCTGGAGGAATGCGAAATGCGCGGGCATTTCGCGAGGATTCATGGCCGATTAGCCGAGGCTCCTCGTTAATGATCGTGGAGGCCAGGTATTCGTATCTCGGCGCGGCTTATCCGTGAATATACTAAATAAATACCTGCATAGACGCGCGAGAGAGGCAGAAGAAGGGAAAGATCTGCCCGCGGCTGGAGGCGCGACGTACGCTGAGTTATGGTGCAGGTTAATTATACAAAACATTCAATTATACCTCCTCCCTACGAGCGCGCAGGCTCGGGAGAGGTTCCCGCTAACGTATCCGTGTGCGCGCATGCGTGCGCGTAAACGGGCAGCCAGGCTCGATATACGATTTTGTTTACCCTCGACGATTCGCGATCGAAAAAAAGCCCGAGCACTTTATGCGCCGCGCTCGCCTGCTAGACGACACAAAAGTATTAATATATTTGTGCGTTAAGCGTTCTAACGAGGGTAGGCGAATTTTTATTCGCGGTCCTAGAATCGTTTAATTCTCCTCGCCGCTTCGTTATTTCCATTTTTCGCGCGCGTCAACGCTGATGGTACGCTTGCTCAAGTTACACAATATGTTATCGGGTGATAATGATTTATGTAACTTGAAATATGAATTTACTGTCAATATAGCTGAAATTGAAGTTAAATTTTAGTAAAAATATTATCGTCGTTCCTTGGGAATTATCAATTCAATTATTTATTAGGTACCGTATTGGAATAAATTTACAAATAATATCCATAGTTATACGCAAATTTATTCATTGCTACGTTGTGGTGGTAAAAAAGGAAAAGGATTACTTTGGAAGTTAAATTAGTTGCATGAAGCGGAAATATGATTTCAAAGTTCACGTGGTTTGAAGCTTACAAGTTCCGACGTTAACCGCTCTCTCTCTCTCTCTCTTTCAGAACGTTAGGATTAACTAAATAATATTCGAAAAGCTCAAAGTATTTCGGTGCAAACGTTCATAATTTAAGTGACGTTGATTTAAGTCGAGACCATGGTCATATTCAAGAGGTAGTTTAGGGTCGTGCAATTATAAGCGGAGTTGAAAGCATTCGTAATATCAGTCTTGACACTTTGTCATCACAGTCATATCTTCTACAATCAAGTATTTGATTGTACCAAACTGACTACAGTACTGACCACTTTTCACCATCCAAAAAACATTTTCATTACTTCTACAAAGAAAAATTTCACAGAACCACAGGGACAATTATTTTATTATTCCTCCTCGCCGCCACCAATCAAAATGTCCAACCCTTTGAAACCATCCACAAGTCTCTTCCCCCCACCTCGAAATTCAGGAGTTGACCTTCAACCTTGCGTGTCACGCAAGGTCAGCGTCAACCCGCGCCGGGGAATCTCGCATTCAAAGGGCACCGCGTTTGAACCACGGACAAAGACGCTGAAAGCCGCGCAATGCCGGGGTTAATGTCTCTGTCTGGTGCACGTTAAGGCGGAATAATATTCGAATAATTCGGGCGCAGGTCGATCAAACGTCCGTGTCACCGTGCAGGCGGATTCCTCACCGGCCGGTCATTTATCAACGCGGGGCCTCCCCGCGCCGGGGCTATTGAAACAAAAGCCATGAGAATTTTGAGAAGGGTTTGCCCCTCGATGACGGGGGGAAGACGTGGGAAGAGGTGGCTCGGTGAGATGCGGCGGGTGCTCCACGGCGAGGGACGCTCGGGGGCACCAGTAGGTGCCCATAACGCAGAGACTTTACGCACCGGCGCCGGCGCCCCCCGCGGCCACAGACGCCGCAACCATAATACCATCCGGAGTCCGCACAATGAATAAGGAAAGAGATTAATATAAGCGCGAGGATACCGAGAGAAAGGGAAAAGAGAGAACGCGGGAGTGAGACCGTAGGAGCGGGCGGAAAGGGAGGGAGGGAGACGGCGAAGGTGGGAGCGAGACGGTTGACCGGGTGGTGTCTCTGCATCTAAATGGCCTACTCGGTTTCCTCTCTCCTCATCGTTTCGCAATCGCAATCGACACTTTGCAGACATTTTTGCATGTCGGCCCCGAAGACATCCAATTAAATGGCTTGACCGCTGAATGATTCCACGCTCCGCGCTAATGAACCTCGAAATGCGCGCTCTTTGTTTGGAACGGAGTGGAGATCAATTGCGATTCGATGATTGCGGAGTGGTATGACGATTGTGACTGTTTAAAAGTTGAGGAAAGATATTGTAATTATGGGTGTAGTTGGATAATTATATGCAATGGTGATTAGTGTATGTTTTATTGACAATTCTTTGTCTGGGGGAAAAAAAGGGGGGATTGTAATGGTGGTGAAGATGTTATCGAAGTCGTAAAAAATGTAAACAGAGTTTTTTGGGTATGGTTTGTGATGGGTATAAATATTGTTTGGATGTAAATATTGATTATTTACATTTCTCTTTTATTTTCTATATACTGTTGATGTTTCTTTCATATATTGCTATTTATTTTGAACTTATTCTTATCTTATGTCAATGGTTTAACTACATAATTTTCAACTCTATTAGTATCAGCATCTTTTTCATTTGGAAATATCGAATTTTCAGCCAAATAAACCGTCATTTGTCTTTACTTTTGATTTTGATGACGGTGAATTTGACGTCGAAGACAAAGAACATACCGGAAGACCGAAAGTATACAAAGACCCAGAATTGGACTCATTATTAGATAAAGTTTCATCCCAAACCCTAGAGAAGATATTGCTCGTACATTAGGAGTAACTCAACAAACAATTTCACGGCAAAGTTTGCTATATTTTACAGGTTACGGTCATTACTTTCAATTCCTGTGCCCAATACTTCAAATGTCAGGCATCCAATAGCTAAAACCATCAAAAGCATTTATCAACAAAGATAACCATTGACTCCCAATCAATTAAATCATCGATCGAATAACGCCAATTCGCTACGATCCAGACGAGCGACTATTCCTAACTTGATTTACTCTCATAACTCGGGATCACAACAAGGAAATGAATCATCGCGCGGCTAAATGATGGCGCATTTTATTAAGGATAATTGATTCGAACGGGAAATCATTGGACGTATCATCGTCGGTCGTGGCCGGTTCCGCCTTTCTCGTGAAAGCCGAAATTGATTCTTTAAATGCTTGTCAGCGATCAACGTGCCGAGCCATCCCGTCGATAAACGGTGCCTCGGACTGAAATTTTTGGTGATCGCCCTGACGAGTGGGGACCGGGCGTTTGATCGTTGTTACCGTGGCTACCGAGTTTCGCTTACGCTCGGCTCAGCGCCACGCAAGGTGGGTGTTTGAAAAAAAAAAAAAGTGTCCCAGCAATGCGTCCTTTTGCGGCAAAAGTTTTTCGCGACGCGCGTTATACCCCGGAGCCTATGCGACCTCTCGCGTCATGCCCAATAACATTTTATTGGCCAATAAAATTGCCCATTTACCGGTGTTGTTCCCCACCGTAGACGCGCTTACTTTTTGCGGTTTATAAAAACGCGATAAAAAGAAGCGAAAGGAAATTCCTCCCCACTTTCGATAACTAATTTAATGCCTGAAAATTCCGCTCGCCCATTATTCCTATAATGCTTGCAAATTTATTCGTATAAATTGTGTGCGCGGGTAATTAATGCCCCGCGAATTTTCAGCCAACCAGCTGTCCGCGTTGCAAAAATTATAATTGATTTTAACCAATGACTGGAATGCAAACGGTTGGCTCTTGTTTTTCTTCTTCTTCTTATCATTATCCGATATGAATTTAATTAATGTGTGATAATTTTTGATGTATCGTTTTGGGGGAGTAAATTGAATTTATATGACAATTTGTATAAATATGTTAGTTAAGTCAACTTTTAATTGTTTGTAATATAATTGAATGAATAGAAAAAAATACTATGTCATTTCAGTATCACATAATATCAATAGTAATAATAATAATAAATTAAATTCCTAAAAAAAAAAACATTTTTCCAACAGATATTTATACGTGTAAGCACCGAAGAAAAAAGGGAATGACCAATTAAGATTTAAATGTGGCATTTTTGAATGATCGTTAGAAAACCGTTTCTGCGGCTACTTCTTGTGGCTTTCACTCACTAAACAGAGTTATTCATTGGAATGCCTGTTGAATAGAGAGACCCGACGAAAAGCCTAATTATGGGGACATTTTTGACGTGATTCTCGGGGCGAGTATCTTTTTCGTCATTTAAATTAATTGTGAGCTGCTTATAATGATTAATGATCCCATTGTTTAAGTGACGATAAATAGTTCTTAATTATCATATATCATCGTCAGTGATTATGCATAATTGTGAGCGAACAGCAGATGATGTATGAATGGCTTAATAATTAAAGAAGCGTAATTTAGATAGCAAAATTGACCGTTTATAAATCTTCATTGCTACGTTCATTAGTTTGAATAGAATAGATACGTTTTTGGTGACAAAACGTATTTGTCCTGATAATCTTGTGGTTATCATTACTCACATTAAGTCGTAATAGATTCATTTAAATTAAACAAAAATATCACTTAATTATTGTATTTATTATCAAATTAGAAATGATATATATATATATATTTATATATATTATTCAAATGGCAGTTTTGAGACCAAATCGCCATTTTATTGACTTGTTTACTGGCAGTTTTGAGGACATTTGGTAGTTTTGAGGACTGTCCCCAAAGTCACATTGTGAAACAATGGCAATTTTGAGGACACTTCCTAAAATTACGTTCCTGGGGCCCGGCAAAGTTAGTTTCGTTATTTTTTTAAAAATTTTGTAAAAGTGAGTTTAGTTAGTTTTTAAAAATTTATAACATAGTTTAAACACTCAATTTTAAATTTCCCTCCATAATTTGAAAATTTACCTCCAAAATTTGAAAATCCAACACGTACCTAGTCTCCCAAATAGGGCGTGTCTCCAAAACCACCATTTGGCAAATTTATATATATATATATGTAGATTACATTTACGTTTGCATATGTGTCTATATATCTAACGTATATTACTAACATGCCGACATATAAGCCAAATATGTATATGTAATTTTGATGTCGTAAAATTTAAAATAAATGGTATTCGCAGGTAGAGAGGAAAAATGTTCGACTACTTACCGTGACTTGCTGACTATTGGTCGGACTGGGACTTGGACTGGGAGTCGAATTAGGCGTCGAGATGTCTCCCGCAGGCGACGACGAATTAGTGGCATTCCTAACGTTTCCGACCGTGGGGAACGTGCGTACCGGGTCCACTTGCCATTGCTTATGAATTTGCTGCGAAGTGTCCCTGAATCTAGCGCCCTGTAAAAAAAGACAAATTTAAATTATTTTGAAATAGCAATCTACAGCAACATTGCAAAATTTTTCATTTAAAAATAAAACATTTTCAAAATCAAACAAGTAAACAAATAATGTTGGTAAATATAAAAAGGTCAAAGAAAAAAAAATAAAAATGAAACATGCGGCCCATATATGTTTTAACAATTTCATATAAGGAAATAAAAAATTCATATATGGACATTTTATTTTTAATCCATATATGGATATATATGTTTATCCTTGAACCATGCATGGATATATACACTGAAAAAAATAGTATGGAAAATCCAGCCATACTTGTAGGGTAATAAATGTTTTATTACAACAACTTGATAATTTATTTAATTTATATTTTAAAGTATGGGTGATTCAACCATACTTATTTAAAT
>JABFPN010000801.1:0-37967 GCA_022817305.1 Leptoteleia sp. ZL-2020
CATAGAATTTACGTATTTTGGCCGATTTTTAAATCTTGTCATTTAAACAATTATAAATAAAAAGATACTGATTCCGTGAATATAGCACTGACATTTCACCTTAATATGATTTTTTTATTAAAATTGAAAATACAGTACTGATTAAATTAAAGGTCTCTTCAGCTCAATCACGTACGGAATATTTTTGTTTTTTTTTCCAGTTGTAAAATGCATTTCCTTTTTTATGAATAAAATAATAAATAAATAGATAAATCTATTTATCATACAAAGAGAAATACACCCAAGTATATAAAATGTATATAGAATGTGCACTCTGAATAAAATAAATGTACAGTGTACATTCGGTACATATAATTCAGCTAGTTCTGGAGTAGGTTCCGGAACTACAGAACCTGACAGAACCGACCAAGGAAAAACGCTACAGGTGTTTTCAAGTGATACCTAGAGAGGTAACAATTTTTTTAGGGGATTTTCATTTGCACTTTGCCTTTTCCTCCGCGAGATTTGTACTTTAATCATTATAATAATTATTATTTAATAAAATTTATTAATAACATTTCCGACAAAAATTTGACGTTGAAAGAAGCATTAAAAGAATAAAAAAGTGAAATAGGAAATATTTAATAAATGTTAATCAAGTTCATTGATATAATCAGTAGTCGCCATCTATTCGATGAAACGACTACAAATAAATTGATATAGAAAGAATCTGCAAGATGTCGCCGTGGTCCACATCCTACCGCAGACGTACGAACTGTGCCGAAAACGTCACGCCTCGTTAAGAGGAAAGTTTCGTGTGCTTTCATGGGACGAAGCTGAAAACTGAGGAAGGCACGAAACCATTCGTATTTATTGATCTCGAACGATTTTTTTACAGTCCAGTCCAGTTTCTGGCGGACGTGAAATTTGCTGCGCATCTTGGTGTCGAAGCTGCACCAGGCCACTGAACCGAACATCCGAGAACCGCGGTACGCGTTCCAATTGAGCTGGCCATTTTGGAAAGATATGTGGTGTCGTCGCTGCAAACGTCAACATAGTCTTGTTTATGTGTCAATAGCGGAGCGGTCGTGATTGCGAATCGCGGAACGTGGTGGTGGTGGTCGCGTGGCAGCGGCAGGCGGTGCGCGTAACCGGGACAAATTCGTTGATCGCCAAGTTGTTGCGGGCAGGATGGAGCGGGCTGACGGTTTGGTACAACGTAGACGAGTCGTAAACAGAAGCAGCAGCAGCAGCGGCCAGGACGGCTCCAATGACAGCGCGTTCAATGACAAGGGCCAACTCAGGGACTCGGATAACGGTTCGATTAAGGATTTCAATTGTAATCCGGCCCTGGATGAGGAGTCGGACAAAGAGACCAGGCTCACGCTCATGGAGGAAGTGCTCCTCCTTGGCCTCAAAGATAAAGAGGTAGCGAATTATCGTTTTTAGCATTTCCGCGCGATTAATCGAACTCGCGCTTTCCTTGTTTATTGCAGCCATATTTTTGTATAAAGGCTCGGTTCGAGGTAGTTATTGCCATGTGTATGGTAATTTTGCTTTCAAGTAATATTGTACAGTAAATACGATTGATTGGCTGTATTTTGTAGAGAATTAATAATTTTAAGACGCTGCAATTGACTTTTTTTTCAATTACTAATCTGAACAGTCAGCTTGATTTATTATAAAATGATTAATTAATGTGTTGTCGCAAGAATACTTCGTAGTTAGATATCTTTTATAAATAGTTATTAGTAAACGATTTTTTATAATTAGTGTTATATTAAAAACAGTATTTTACAAAATGATCAAATCGTTTCAATTAAATATCTTTATTTAATGATGTTTGTTTATAAAAGTTTATAGTAACTTTTTTATATTTTTTTATAATTGAACTTTCACAATTATTTATGTAATTCTGTTTATAGAATTATTTTTATGTGTTTGGCAAACAATAGGTATGTATTAAATGCAAGCAAAGAATTGCTATACTTGATCTTAATTAATTTTCATCATTTTACAGTACATTGAACAGAGTATGATCCATAAATACTGCTTTACGAAAAAAATGATTTAATTATTAGCTTTATAAATTACATTCAAAATAATGCAATGTTGACATTATATTATTTAATTTTTTGAACAAATTAATAAAAAATACAATGTTTTTTTCATTAAGTATATATAAAGTAAAAACAACATGTGTAATGTTCATGATATGTTATCAGTTTTAATCAACTAATATTTTTATAACTTTTATTATACAATATTATAAAAATGTGAAATTATTAGAGTATTTTATTATAGTACATTATAATTTAATTGTAAAATATTATACTTTAATTGTGAAAAATAATTATGCATAATGATTATGATAATAAAATGTAATGACTTCAAAACATAACATACCAAAATATTTAAAGAAAAGAAATTATAACTATTTATTACAAAATATAATATATGTTTATTTGGGTGTACTCTTCTTTTATATGTATATAAATATTCTTTTATGATATGCAATTTAAAATTTAGAATTTAATGTATGTAAACAAAAAATGTATAACTATGTTTGTTTACTTTTGAATAAAAAGCAAAAGTAAATAGGTGTTATAAATTGTGTACCAAATCTCAAAAGAGATTTCCATCTAGTCTAGAGAGCAGGTACAAAAGCAATTCATTACTATAAATGACTCAATTTATCCATTTAAGATCTAGAACAAAAACATTAGGTCACATTTATTGCATCTTTCATATGATACTTTTGAATAGTCGGTAAACATAGCTGAAAATTAAAATATTGAAAAGTAATTAAACAGATAATGATTTTATTTGTCTAAAATGGAGTCACATTTTAGTATTACTAATTCATAAATATATTTTTAGTAATGGTGAATATATATGTATAATAAAATTAGTACTAATAATTTGTTGATATCAATAAGTGATACTAAGTTTTATTTAAAGCATTTTATTTCTGAGTTATTTATAATAGGACTAAAATTGTGTTTTATTAATTAATCTATATTAAAAAATATTTATATACTTTTTATTTAAACTCTTAGTATCTATTCTGTTTGTTGTTATGTGACAACTTGAAATTAGATTATAATCTAGGTTACAAACTAGTAAATATATTAATATAGAGTAAAAAAAACTAAAAGTAGATACAGTTACTCAATATAGAACAAACTCCCATGTAGTCTTATATATTTAGTTCCTAATTATATAACTACATCCAATTATTTTTCATAATAAATGAATGTTTATAATCTAAATGAATTTTAACAGCTTATAAATAAACTTAACATTTTCATGTAAATTTATAATTTACAAATATTATTTTTTCATACATAAAGACTAGAAAGTATCTGATGTCGACTGAGCATTGTATTTGATTAAATTTCATTGTTAAAGATAATCATATCTCGTATTATGAGGAAGAAACTATGGAAGTGTAGGTGGGATGCTACATTGTGTCAGAAGAAGAAATGACTTTTAAAAGAGTACCTTGTAAAGTTTATTGTTTTTTTATGCCATAAATTTAAAACATATTACAAACATCACACAAATATTATTATAGACGTGTCATAATTTTACTTTATTTAAGCACTATCATTTTAATTCTCTTTTAAACATAAAAGCTACTGTAATAGCATTGTTATCATTGCAATTATGAATATAAACAAATATTTTATTACTTTTGATACTTTATTTAAGGAGATAGAAGGTAAAACAAAGTTGAACAAATTGATTAATTGATCGATGGAATAAATTTAAACTAATGAAAAACCAACAATTGTTGCAGACAGTACGTTGGAAAAAAGCACTTAGCTGAATAAATATCCACTTAACGCAAAATTATTTAAATTTAAAAAGCAAATAACCTGTCCATTGCTTATAAAGTAATTTTCACACTTGCAGGGAGAAAAAAAGTATGATAAAAAAGACTATACATGAAGATAACACTGATGTAAATTATATAGTTTTATCTTTTATAATATATTATATACATTACAAGAAATATTTTGGTAATTATTAACACGTATGAAATTATTGTCTGTATTTTCATAAGATATATTGAAACAAAAACTTGTTCAGTTTGCATTAATGATTAAAGGAATTAATTAAATCCACAATTAATAAATATTGTCAACTTTAAGATAATATTACCGTTTATGATGCAGAAAGTATATTGCCTATTTTATTTTATCTTATTTCTTGAATTCTTATAAGATTAGCTGATCGAATGCATTTGACCTTGCAAGAACAAGTTTTTTTTTTAACTTTTTTTATACATCTGCTCAAAAGTATCTAACATCTTTGTCTTCAAAAGAATCAAGGAGAAAGTATGTTGAATTGTTAATAATTAATACTTTTATTGCTGTTTTTTTGAACAATAATTGACCAAATATTGACCCAATAAAATTGTTGCACAATCAGTAATTACAAGTGTAATTGATGCAATTTGTTTGATAAATTGAATTAAATATGAAAAAAAAATACAATTATATTATACATATGATATTGAATCAAATTTCATTGTATTAAGGAACGTATGGAAACAAACATTCATAATTGCATATCACTGTAAATATTCCTCATATTTCTTTGATGGAAAAATACACTTTTATGAATAATTATTCTAAATTTATTTTATACATACACATTAAGTGATCCTCAGAATTACAAACTAATTATTCACTTTTATTATCATAATAAATTATTTATATAATAGTAAAAATAAAAGCGTTTAATAAGTCTTTATGAGTGCAATAAAGTTGCAAAATTATTGCAATAAGTCAATAACACATTCATTTTAATTTTTCAAAATTAAGTATCTCTGTATGAATGTTGATACAATTCAACAAAATGAAATTTTATATGTTATATAACACTTTTTTATGATTTTGTTTGAATTTGTCTATTATGACTTAATTATATAATCAATTTAATGCTTGAATAATTCAGAAGTCCCAAGTTGATCGTCTGATTGTTTAATAAATTTAGACCTGTCACTTATTTCCAGAGAATATAAACGCTGATTTAAAAGATTCTTTGAATTATTGAAAATTATTATGCAAATGTTTATGATTTATCATTTGATTTATGTTACTTGAACATTGTTGAGTTTATATTACTCTATAATTGTTGTATTTTCAAATTGTGTATTCTTTTTTTAGTGTAAAAACATATGTTAGTAACTTTTTCAAGTGTTAATAAATATTTTTAATCATTTTTTTAGGGATACACGTCATTTTGGAACGACTGCATAAGTTCAGGACTGCGAGGATGTATATTAGCTGAATTGGGTTTGAGAGACCGTGTAGAGTTAGAAAAAGTTGGTGTTAGGAAAAAGAGTCTGCTAACACGAAAATTGTTTTTAAAAAGCAGCACACCTACGGGTGATGTGCTTTTGGACGAGGCATTAAAACATTTAAAGGACACCAGTCCACCGGAAACCGTTCAGAGTTGGATAGAATATCTGAGCGGTCAGTGCACTTGATTCAATTAATAAGTTAATTAAATTATATTTTTCTTAATTCCATTGATTTTCATTTTCATTTTCCATTTTCATTTTACAGGTGAGACGTGGAACCCACTGAAAATAAAGTACCAATTGAAAAACGTCCGTGAAAGACTAGCAAAGAATCTCGTGGAAAAAGGGGTACTAACTACTGAGAAGCAAAATTTTTTATTATTTGATATGACGACTCATCCACTTACAGATGGTCTTGCAAAAACGCGTCTCGTGAAGAAGGTAGTTGATTGTGATAATGGCAATTTTTATCACGAACTTTAATTATTTACTGATTTATTGATTAGATATGTAAATGACTGGGAGAATGGAATTTTGCCATTCTCGTTAATTTAAATTAATGTGAAAGTAACTTGAAATTATAATTATATTTACAAATTATTGTACATATCATTGAATTTTAATATTAAAATTAACAATTAAATGTGTAAAAATTTAGAAAAAATATGTAAAACTAGAAATTTTTTTATATTTTTTAATAGTCTTCTTAATATATAAGTGACATACAGTGGCGCTCATGTACTTAAGTACATAGAAAAATAACTAACTAAATGTGATTACATACAATTAAATTTTTTCTATGTTATTTTTCATGTCCTTAAGTTCGTAAGCGCCACTGCAAATATGATGACAGTATAAATATATAATGTTTACAGATACAAGAAGCATTCTTAAATCGATGGATAAACGATGCAAGTCGTATGGACCCACGTATTCTTGCTTTGGTTATACTTGCATACGCGGCTGACGTTTTAGAAAATGCGTTTGCACCACTTTCAGACGATGATTATGAACTTGCAATGGGACGAGTGCGAAAGCTTCTCGACCTTGATTTCGAAGCGGAAGCAGCCAAACCGAAATCAAATCCCGTTATGTGGGCAGTATTTGCTGCGTTTATAAAGTAACACCATCCATCTTTTTATATCAAACAAACGGTTACATAAATTAAGAAATCAAGCACCCATAAAACTAACTTTCAATATCAATATGCAGACATTTGCGAGATTGAATTAAAAAAGAATTGATGTTTTCATATTGAACTTTCGAAAACTATCGATAATTTTTACTTATCTTCCTTTTAATGGCAAGATTTAGAGAAAGCGATAAATAATAATAAAACAGAAATAATAACGAGTGCGTGATTAAAACTGCAAATGATTGTTAGTGAGAAAATGGAGTGTGTTTGTGCCATTTGTAGCATCAATTATAGGCACAATCTTATTTAAATAAGTCATCAAAATTGCTACTATTATTGTTCAATATATAATTATTTGATTTTAATTTTTTTATAGATTTTCGAGATTCTGATCGAATTGGTTAGCACGAGATCGTTTTATAACTCTCATCAGACGGCGCTCTATTATGAAATCTTATTTGCACAAGCTTCTTAGTTGAAAGGTCAAAAGCCTTTTATAAGAGAACTGCTAGTTAACTTTTAAGATTAATCCAGAGTTCTGTAAATTTGTACATTTACTTTTGAGAATTTTTGACGGTACTTATGTAACGAAACTTTTAATGGTGCGTTATCAAAGGAAAAGGAAAAGTAGAAAAATGAACCAGGTGCCTCTGTTGAGCATCAGTTATGTGTTCACGCAAGATAAAGGATACATTAAGTATTAGTATAAAATCAAATACACAAGAGCGCCACCTCGGTATTTTTAAGAGAGCTAAGATTATAAATAAAGTATATATATATATTATAAATATACAAATAAAAAAATAAGTACGTAAGGATTGATATATAATTAAATGAGTTACATTTTTATTTGGCACACATAGAAAAAAAAATCATTGTACAAACAATCATAGGACATGTGTATTTACAATTAGTTATATATTCGTTACTGTCACGCTGTATAACTACAAGTGTAATAAAATAAATGTTAATCCAAATCCAAGAGCTGATTGTATTATGAGCGTGAGTTGAGGGTTATTAGTCGAATCTGGTTTTTATCGATGAAGAAGTTGTACTCTGAGTAAAAAGTATTTAATTTGTTACAATCCTTATTTATTTTAATACTATGTTATTTAAAATAATAATGTTACTTTTTCATCAATAATAGCATTTTATGATTTTTCTTTCATTTTATGATGCTAAACAATTGAAGCATACCGTTCAGGAATGTTTCCTCTGTACTTTAATTTTACATCATGTCCTTTTTATATTACACGAAATTAAATACTTTTTAACCATTCTTACATTGGAAAAGTGATAGTTGACTAAACTAATATTTAGTTATTTAAACTTTAGTACAGAGTAACTATAGTTAAGATAAAAAAAATTTCTGTTTAAATAATTAACTTCAATAAAATACATTTCTTTCTTGTAAAATATTATCTTAAAGATAAATAATGGACTGATGCTGAGTTTTTGTCAATGTATACATTTAATATAAAAATATCAATGAAAATGTGATCATTTGATCATCTGTGACATTAGCATTAAGATTTTACATTAACAAAATCTTAATAAATTACAAATCTCCTTAAGATGTCACATTACTTAATACTCCACCTTGTTATAATTATTTATCCATTCGTATTATAATTATAGTACACTAATTGGACATTGTAAAATAGAGTGTATAAAATATGTAAATTAAACAAAAATTATATAACATATGATTATGTTATATCACTTTGAACATGCAGTCAGTCTAAAATAATTAAAAAATGTCTAAAACACATTAAGTTTAAATATAGTTGTTTATTATTCACAAGTTAAACAGCTTGGATGATGCCAAATCTGCCAGATATTAACCAATTTGGGTCATCTTCTTGAACTTTCATTGCTTGACCAGGTGACATTCCTACAATAATGTCGCATTTCAGTGTTCTTAAAGAAGCTATGTTGGTAGGATGAAATCCACGTAAAGCTTGTAATAAATTGGTTGTGTATTCCCAATTAATATCACCCAATAATTTTCGATAATTTAAGTCACCTTTGAAAATGACCAGTTTAGCTTCACTAAGTTTATCGTATAAATTGGGATCTTTGCTTTTCATTTGACTGAAGTCATAAGGTTCAGTCCAAAATGATTCAACCTATAATTATAAAATAAAATTAAATATTAATAAATAAAATTTTTTGTCTTTTACTTATTATAATTTTTATTATATTATTTTATATATTATTATTGTATATAATTATATATTATAAATTATTATACATAAAGAAAGTTTTTTTTTTCATTCTTAAAAAGTAAAGCTTAACGTGAAGTTGCAGTTTTAAATAAAATATGTGCGCATCTACACCAAATATTAATCTCAAGAGAAAATGAATCAGATATTGTGTTTTGAAAAAGAAACACAAAATTTGCAAATATAATAAATATTTAAGTAAGCTTCGAGTATAAGAATTTAGATAAAAATTAAATACCTCTATACTCCAAGCGTCAGTTTCCAAACAATTTTTACATATTTGACCTAAAGCTGCTGTATGTTCATTATTCATACTCCTCATTGTTTCGATTGTCCAATGGAAGTCTGGAGTCGTGACATCACTAACATACCATGGAATGCGTTTAACATAAAAGCGCACTTTATCAGCAAGTTTAAAAGTTGTAAGAAACGCAGCTAAACATAAATCTGTAAACAATTCATAGCCCGCATTATCTAGAACAATGTCCACTGTATTTGTATTAGAGCCATTTACAGTTTCCCATATAAAGTTTGTGTTATCTACAAGTAAGTCTTTTTCTAGAGAGTCTAGCATTTTTATAGGATCACCACTCTGACTAACGTCCGCTCCAGCGCTCAGAGACAAATCACACCTTAAATATAAATGTTTAATTACTTAAAAAAAATATCAGCTGTATTATTTTTAATTAACAAAAAGATGACTATTTTATATTTAATATTATTACTTAATTAAATTTATATCTTTGATAATGTCATTATAAGGCATATAAGGCTGATATATTCTAACATTTTTCATTGGTACATTTAATGATACAAACAAATGAAAAAAATACCTGTTCCCCCAAAGATTTAATTTAAGTAATCTTATGAATTCACATTTCAATTCATTAGGAGATAAATTTTTGGATTTTTCAGTAATCAAATCCATTACATATTGAGATAAAGTATTTATACTCAATAATGAGTTTGCAAATGCGTCTCGTTTCTGTCTTTCAAACGGATCGTAACTACTAAGATATTGTCTGCAAATAAAGGTAAAAAAAATATACATTATTGCAATATAACAATACTAAGATATTGTCTGCAAATAAAGGTAAAAAAATATACATTATTGCAATATAACAAGATAAAGAAATAATACATTCTGAAAGAATAATCTTACGATGATGCTATTTCTTGATAAAGTCTACGGTACATGTAACATTCGCAATAAAGCCACAATGTTTTGAACCAAGTAGGTGTTTCACTTTCTATTTCAGTGCGTTCTTCTAAAACTGAGTTCCATTTATTTACATCATCTGAGATAGTTCCTGGCAATGTTTTTAATGCTTGGAGTGGTTTATTTGTGACTAATTCATTTTTCAATTTACTTACACACCCAACGATATATTTTATATCATCTTTGGCTTCCTATAAAATAATAACAATTTATATATATATATATATTATTATTATGGGTGTGTATATTATGAATATATACACTCTATTATTATATAAATATTATGAATATGATAACTGCAAATTTGAATTTTTTTAACTTAATTATACAAAGTTGAAACCAATTGTAATAGATTGTTGTGAATACAAATATAAACCAAATTGATATTTTGTTTTTACTTACATTTCCGCACCTTTCAGCAATTTCATCTTTGTCTCGACTCAGTGTATCAATAATTTTTGTTAAAATGATAGGAAGTCTATCTTTTATGGTGTAATATGCAAAACTTCTGTATACAAAAGTGTAATTAGATTAATAATAAAAAATTTTCAAGATTCAAAGGAATAAATATGAAATACAGAAAAATTATGAATGAAATAATAATGCAGTGTAATTTTAAAATGTATATACCTTTTGTAGATGCCTGAAAGAGGTTCCCCAGTGGGAGTATCGGCATCTAATAATCCTCGAATGTCAACAGATTCGGATCTTTGTCTAATTAATTTAGCCATTGTTAAATTATTAATTAACTATTATGTTCAGGTGTAATAGTTGTTTTTCATCAGTTATACGTAAGCTGTAACGAAGTAATTACACAATTGCACAATAAATGAGTAATGACACAACACTTCAACAGCAACAGTCTTTATAACTGTAAAGCAAATCGATGCATTATGTAATGTCGGATAAATATCTATCTTTATCGTTCATTTTTAGGATTAGGGATTAATACGGAATTTTTATGTGAAATAAAGTAAATAGAATCTTGCCCTTAACACATTGGAAGGAATAGAGGAATAAGATAAGGAATAGAGGAATACATGGAGGAACAAGGGAATAAATTTTAGCTACCAGGAATAAAACATCTAAGTAGATAGACTCGTTACTCTTAACGTTCACAGCTTCGAACGTACATTCGTCCGAAATGACGTAGTTCCTAATGACCACAATACCGAAAAATTTAAACAGTTTTTTTAGTAGATGCATTTCTAAATGAATATTTACTAATATAATATTATTATATATATATAAATATTATTTTATAAAATGTTATCAGGAAAAATGAGTTCAAATTTTTCGAAATATTGTTCATTTGGAGTTATGTCATTTCGGAGTAATGTCCATTAGGAAGTGTGGACGTTAGAAGTTAATAGCATATTCCAGCTTGAATTTCCTAAATTAAAAAAGAACAAACTTGTCATATAAATACATCCTTGTTCAATCTGGAAAATGCCATAAGAGCAACTTCTTTTGGCACCATTACCTAATTCCTTTTCTTAGTTCCTTTTTCCTTGCAATGTTGGGACTCTATAAGAATAATATATGTAATATAACATGACAGGCAAGCAAAGGGAGAATGCGCGATCTTAACGTTGACGCATGCGCATACCTCTTCAAACATAACCAATTTAGTAAATGCAAGCATAACACTAAACCACCACTCCTTTTAATACTGTAATTTATTATCATTTTTGATAATACAGGTTTAAATACCGTTAAATCTATTGACTACGATATTCTGTTTATACACAATAAATATAATGGCTGATTCGAAATATAAAGATCTTCCTGGAATTGTAAGTTTAATTTCCATTTTCGCTTTAACTACAATTAGAAATTTTCAGTATTATTACAATACAATATGTCATTTTTACATTTTATAATGTAAATTCCATAAATAATTATTCATTACAGGCCTATGACCAAGCTGATGTTTATGAGACGGAAGATCTCCCAGAATCAGATCAAATTCAAGAAGGCTCAGAAGTAGGTTTTGGTTTTATTTTATAAACTAATCATTGTATACATTATATTTTATATTTATATACATCATTATATACATTATATTTTGTTATTTTGTAAAATATTTACAAATAAATGACAATTACTGTGAAAATTAAAAAAAAAACATTTTTGAATAATAAATATTATATCTTTATTTAGGATGAATCTGACTCTGTTGAACGTTTGCACATAAGTGCATCCGAAGCATTCAATAAGTTCAAAGGTAAACATGTTGTAAGTAAAGGAGTTGATTTTTCAGACAGAATATCAAGGAAACCTAGAACAGGATACAATGTTATGTAAGTATGATTTTTAAAGATAAAAATATCCAGTATTCATTTATCTGCTTTTAAGGACATACTGATGGGAGAATATACATTGATGAATATGGTTTTTTAAATGTGATTTGTTTTATAGATATGGTGAATGGGAATTACCTGAAGAAGGAGCTAAAGAAACTCCTTTACAAAAACTACGACGACTGCAGTGTGAAACAAAAGAGTTGTATGATGAAATTAATGAAATGAAGGTAAGGGAAATAATGTAAAATTTTGATTTAAAGAAATTTCACATTTTTATGGTATTTATAAAATTACTCACTATAAAATTTTACAAACGCGACGATAGAAACATTATGTTATTTTTATGTAAAACAGGACAAACTCCAAGATAAAGAGCAAGTTAAAAATTTATCAGAAATGATACCCCAAGTGCAACTTCTGGATGAGGAATTGATCAGTATAAAAAATCTAAGTTCTGATAAAATTAACAATTCGGCAGACACTCAAAACACTGATTTAATGTAAGCAATTATATTAATCAAATATAATTTGTAATAATTATGATAGAAGAGAAAGTAATTATTAAAGTAAGTAAATATGTTGGTGTAATGTTAATTATTTCTATAAATTCTTATAGGAATCTTGTAACTTACATTGAAACTTTTAAACAAACTGGCTCGGTAAAAGATGGTGCAACAAAAAGTAAAGTAAGCGCCAAGGCAGAAGAAAGTAAAATTGAACCCGGAATGATGAGATATGAAATGGTATACTTGCCTGAAAAATCTAGAGCTACAGATAGTAGAAATATTGCTAGCTTGGATCAGAGATTAGCTCATTTGGAGACAGTTATTGGTACAATGAGTAGTGAAAAGCTCTTAAAATTTAATCAAGTAAGAATTAGATATTAGTAGGTGTAAAAATATAATAAAAATAAAGGCACTTTAGTAAAATGTTTTTTTTTGTCATAAATAGACTTTAAAATGTCAAGGAGTTTTGGATGCTGCACAACAGTTAGGAACGAAAGCATCATTAATGGATTCTAATCAACTTGATGCTGTTGAAAACAGAATATCTACATTGCTTCATCGAATGGATAGTTTGGCACAAAAAAAGTCAACTCCACCAGACAGTGACATGGAACAAAAAGTAATTTGGAAACATTTTTTCAAATGCTTATTGAATGCAATATTATATTATCATTTTGTACAGATTGAAATTTTATAAAATTATATAATTAATATTTAGATTTCAGAAATGTATGATATATTGAAACAAACAGAAGCAAATGTACATATTCTTCCTCAAGCACTGGAACGAATGTTAACATTGCAAGATATACATCAACAAGGTAAAACATATTTTATTAATGTTAATTGAATCTAATTACTTTATATTGTTATTTAAATTGTGAATTTGATAAAAAATATATAATAACAACTGATATTTGTTGTATATAGCTGCGAGATTCAACAAATCTTTAACACAATTGGAAGAAATGCAAATGCAAATAACAACAGGGATAGAAGGTAGTAAAACTCTGTTACAAGGAGTTCAAGAAAGTTTTGCATCTAATCTCGAGACGATTAAAAAGAATATAACTTATTTAGATGAACGTGTAAAAAAACTGAACAAGTAAATATACAAGACATATTTTATAGTAACATGTTTATTATTATTGATTGTCAGTAATTGATTGTTGATTAGGAAATATTCTAAAATTATTTAATATATAACAAATAATTCATTTGTGGTCATAATTTATACAAGTGATTTACTATTTAAGAATTGTAGTATTAAGTATTATTTGCTAATATAATTAAAATTTGCTTACTTGCTATTGATTTTCACAAAATATATTTAATTTAGATTTAAGATTTATATGGTAGCAATGCTGAGTGAATTTTATATGTATAAATGTGATTTACATCGAATATGAGGTATAAATAAAATACTAAATAAAAATTAGTGTTAAATTTTATTTATACATTAGTATTTCATTTATTTAAGAAATTAAAGTTTAAATCAAATTTTAAGGACATTTTTTTTGAAAAGAAAACAAATGTTGGGTATATTAAAACCAAAACAAAACACAATTCTTTTGGTATTAATTGAGGCATTTTAATTTCGTTTTGTTTTTATCACCGCATTCAGATTAAGGGGGGATTCAATAATAAGCTATTAAATGACCAAGACATTGATATTTGGACAGTGCTTTAAGAATCATTTTCAGAAGGTACAAAGACCTTTCCATGATAAAGCTTCAAATTCAGTATCCTTTGTAAATTTACGATCTAAAATTAAAAGTTAAAACATATTCCTGTATAAATTATATATTATATATTAATATTTTTCAAATTATTCTTCAACGATATCGTCGTTTTAAATATGACATGAAAGTTTTTATATAATATAATAATAATATAAATTTAATTAAAAATATAATTTCGTTGTATTTTACGAGCAGTTTTTTGGATTTAATAATAACTTTTAATTAAAAATATTCAACGCAGTATATCACGTTTTTAAGATTTCTCATAAAAAATCAACACTAAGATGATAAATTACTGTAAGTCGCAACAAAATGATCTTCGAAGTTGGCAGCAAAATGAACTCTTTGAAACTTCATTTAAACTAGACAGCATCTGTAGTTAAATTATCGTTTAAGTTTGATATTTCAGTTATACCACAAAAACCGCAAAGTTACCCTTAGATATAACAGGAATAAATAAGGTTTGCCGTACGAAAACTTAATGCTATGGCAATCTGCTGTACATGACGCAGAAAAACAATGACATCAATTTTACACAATTTATATTGTTAAATAAGTAATTTTAATGTAATTATTTGTTAGGACTATGAATCACAATTCTTATAAAATATATTTTAGAATGCAAAAAAATACCTACTTTATAATTTCAATGTCAATTTTATATATATTTTATTTTATTCAAATGACTCTGAGTGAATTCAAAAGCAATTCATTTAATTGATCTACTTGAAATTTTCAAATCTTCCTTGATGTTAAAATCAATTAACCAATAATCTTCAATTGTAAAATTATTTAACGACTATGCAAATATTCCCGATTTCAATAATCCAGTGATTAATAGTGTTTCTTTCTCCATGTACATCTTATTTAAACGTTATATATTTTACATATTAACTTACGAAGTCGGGTAATCATTATCAACTGTTAAATTGTTATCAAATAATTAGTCTGTTTCCGAAATTACAAAAGCGCGTATAATTCTTCTACGACAATTGTTTTAATTAAAATAATGAAAGCATATTTCAAGCGTGCTATTCTTCAGAGAAAGGGAACACGGCAATATAAGTACACACAAACAATGATGTTACAATTATACTTGCGGAGCATTTATTGCGGTATTTTAACGATTATACGTAGAAATGATAAAAGACAAAAGAAAATAAGGCAAATTAACGTTCGTTTTACATTTTTCCTGATATTCGGTCATGAATAATTGCGCAACAGCATCCACAATCTGCGGTCCTTTAAGCGTAATTTCCTGCAATCACCCCTGGAATCCAAGAATCTTCCGTCTTCGTCTCTCGCTTTAGAACATCTTGACTTTCTGAATACCCATACTTTATCAAAATAGCAAATCTTAGTTACTGTATTATTAATTTATCAATTTTTGTTGTAAAATTAAAAAAATATATATACATATATATACACTGAGAGAAAAATTGTTGATCAATGCTATATATACAAACAAAATAATGTAATTAATAAGGAAATTTTCATGAGTCCCAGAGGAGTAATGATTCTCCATTTTTAATTCAATTAAAACGAGTAATAAGATATTCAAACAATTTTAATTGAGACGATCTATAAACAGGATAAGACGAACATCTGTGGAAAAATTGGAAAATGAGGGATTCTAACGGAAAGTAAAGGAATGGAAACGAGCAGCTATAATGTAGGCTGGCAAAAGTCGGTGTAAGCTGGGTAATAAGGTAATTGTTATGCCGCGGCACGGTGGGTTGAGGATCAAAACCGCGTATCGTCGATAAGACACGGTCTACGCGGACATACTTAACCGACTTAGCCGAAAGCTCTGCCACGTCTGTTTTACTAAAACCTCAGATGCTATACTTTCGGAATGCTAACGCATTTTCCTGTAAAGAACTGTTAACGTAACGAGCTGCTTTTCATTGTCAACGATCAATCATAATCATTGTCAATCTTCTTCATTTGTAATCGAAATTAATGTTTAATTTGAGACGTAGACTGAGAACAAAATTCATAGCAGTATTAAATTGTTATTGCATTAATTAAAGGACATCTCTAAAATGTAAACATTTACAAAACAAAGTCTGCTTACATTTTGAATATTGAAAACGTTTCATTTTTCAGCACCATCGCTACATTATAGAAGAATCTTTGCATATTTTCAGGTACATGCCTCTTTCGTTATATATCATAGTGATTCGTTCAACTTGCTGAAAATATTTAAGAATGACCATTTTTTTACCATACTTTTATGGAAACAATGACGAGGTCAAAACTGATCCTTCAATTGCAGTCAAGTACGGTAATGATAATTTTATTATTTTTTTTTGCCTGCAATAATCATTAATAATACCGTGCACCACGAAAGATTGATTTTGTAAAATATTTGCGATATTAATTAATGAATGTTGCTCTTGCAAATAACCTCCTCGATTCAAGTCTATGCAAATGCAATGCGCGCGGCAATGCTGCTAATTACTACATACCTACCATTGAGTGCGGCATAACTTGC
This sequence comes from Leptoteleia sp. ZL-2020, assembly GCA_022817305.1. Lineage (NCBI taxonomy): Eukaryota > Metazoa > Arthropoda > Insecta > Hymenoptera > Scelionidae > Leptoteleia > Leptoteleia sp. ZL-2020. The sequence goes on from JABFPN010000801.1 coordinate 16,924, forward strand.
GACCCACGAATTCCTACGAGATCCGCGATGCGAACTCCATGGTTGCAAATTTCATTCGCTGCATTGACATTGCTGTTTGTGTATTTCTAATTGTGTTTTTATTGTTGTACCATTAATTTGATATTATTTCAGTTGGATCCCAATGGTATCAAAGTTCGTATTTCAAAGCAAGCGGATAACTTTTACTAATATTAAAGCACAAATTGTTACTATACTCTCTGTAACATTTTTGTTAGTTTATACTTTATACAATTTTATGCCGCTGTAAACCTTTGTTATAGAAATGATCATGTTATATGATCAAGTCAAATCCAAGTATCATTTCATTCTGCACAGAATGTTGAAAGAATTTTCATTGGCGAGTTCGTTACAAAATAAAACGAACTTTTGAATGGCTTTGTGATCCAGTATATGGTGAAATAAGTTCACCGAGAAAACCGCAAAGTTGGTTTGTATAAAACATCATGTACGGATTTAACTCGCTATTCCACTTCATCTTATTGAAACAGCCAAAAGAATAGTTTAAATATTTCGCGGTGACATCATATGCGATGATGTCTAAAACTAAATCCCTAAACACGCCAGCCACGAAATTCGTTTGAGGACTACTTTATTCTTCTAAATTGCTTTGTTTGGGGATTATTTGAGGAAGGATAATTTTATTACGGTCCAGATATGTTTAAACAATTTCATATAAAGAAATACAATATTCGTATGTGGACATATATGTTCAAAATTCTGTCTACTGATCTTAGCGCTACGTAATCACGCGGTTAGAAATTATATAATTTAAATTCCGTAGCGTCGCGCGAGTGGACAGATAGTCGCTCGTCTTGCTCGCGCAATCGACTGTCTTCCTTCAAATCGAGGCAGGTTTCATTATTTCCCTGCGTCTCGCAGTTCGCAGGATTGTCCCTTGCAAATCTGGCAACTCCGTCCTTCCACGTTTCGAACCATCGGGCGCATCGGGTATTCCGGAATTGTAATCGCACTTCTATTCGCTCGGGCGTGCTCGAAGCCGGATTCCATTTTAATTAATTTTCCTGCTTCGCTCGTTCAAATCCCCCAGCCCAGTCAGTGCCATCAGCGATCGCCCTTAAAATAAAAATTTTCAAATTTAAGCTACTTTTGATAATTGCGCTGCGTTATACATGATGTTATTTCAAACGAAATTGTCAAAAATATTTTCGGAAATCAGAGAAAATATTTCAGCTGATCGTAATACCGGTATTACATTGGTTTTCCCTCCCTTTTTTTTTGTTTTTCGTTCAGGTATTAAAGTAATAAATATCAACTATGATTCAATTAAAATTGGTAATAATTATTGCTATTTATTGCTGGCATTACTAATCATTGCTATTGTTTAAATTTAATGTCAGAATTCCCTCGACGTGCCGGCAAGATTCTTAGTGGTTTCTCAATATAAAAATGGCTTTTCTTGTTTACGTAAGTTATAATGTTTAATAACAAAAAGTTATTTATCCAATGCTTTATGTTTTCGCATTCTGTCAACGATGCGGACATTTGCGACGAGTCACGAATAACTTCTTCGACGAACTCGAGTTAACTTTTTCCCTCGTTTAAGCTTCGTACGTGCCGGCTTCTCGAGGTTCATCCATTGAATTCGATTTCCGGTCACTGTTTTATTACGACCGAAGCGTATCAGATATGACGAAATTTTGAACTCTAAAATTTCACATTTTTCCGTTAAAGTAAATCATATTGATACAAAATATAAATTGCCTTTTAAATGAAAATGATTTTGATTGGATTTTTATTGCAAACATTAATTAAATATATTTTAATTAAACTTAATTGTAAACAGAAAAATTATTAATATAATGTTTAGCTGAAATGTACGTTTATTAGTAGCTTGTAATATTTATGTAAAACTTTAGCAATTTGAAAAAAATATAATGGAATCGGAAGAAGGTATGGGAAGAAAAAAGGAAGGAAAGAAGAACAATGGAAAAATGGATATAAAGAAAAAAAAGCAAGTAAGCAACCCTGTTGAAAAACTGGAAACCAGATATAGTCCAACTTTGATCCCTATCTGTATTATACGTTTCTATTTGGCTTCTTACCTGGGTAATTAATCTTGAAATTTGAATAAAAATTTTGTACTTTCTCTGAATTTAAAATAGTAAAAAATAAAAAATGATCTATCAAAAATTTAGCTTTTCATACCAGAGACTATATATAATATGATTGATCACTTTCGTTAGTCCAAAATATCTAAAAAATTAACAAAATTGTTCTGTCGAACAATAAGCACAAATAAAATGCAACACTTTATTTAAAGTCTATATATTTACCAATTAAGATTTTATTCGTGTTTTTGCCCTTTTTGTAATCGAGCAGCCGCTGCCGAAGAAAACAATACCATTGCTAGATGAGTCTTATTCATTGTAAGCATGGTGGATTATCTGCTTTTTGCATTGTATGAATTCATCGAACCTTCCACGGTCGGTTAATGAAAATTCGTCCGACCGTACATTATCTTTTATTTTGATATACGGTCAGTCTCCAAAATACCGACTGTGGAAATGAAGTGATAACATGTTAGTATTTTAAGTGTAACACTAATAAAGTACTGTTTAAAGAAACGTAACAAATTTTAATTAGCATACTTCTGTAGGACTTGAAAAGTGGTGAATTTTGAAAAGCAAGCGAAACTCTGGAATTCGAATTACAGTTTTTAACTTCGTGATTAGATTAGATTTGGGAATAGTTTAGATTTGATTTAGCAATTTTTTTATTAGTGATTATCATTGACAACAGTTTATCGTTTATATTTATTTGAAATATTTGAAATAGCGAAATAATTGGATTGGAAGTAAAAGGTAAGTGAAACATGAATTTACCAACTTTATTACGTGTTTGATGATTCTTACATGAGTTTCATCCAATATAACAATACACAACTGAGCAATATAAAGCATAATATAATATAATACCATCACAATAATGATAAACATCATTATAAAATAAACCATGGTCGTCATATTTGTAACATACTATACATAGCAATGCTGTTTAATAAATTCCATCGCCACTCTTTCATGCGTTAATTATTATTTAAATATTTAAATATATCTATATGCATATGTATATATAATATATTTATTTTCTTTTATGCATGTGTACATATATATTTGTGTATTTTGTTGTTTAAAATAACATAACTAGACGGTCATGTTGTTAATTCGTATCTTGTTAGGCTACAATCAAAATATTCTTCTCCAACATTTGTATACCCTTTTCTCCGTCTTTCTCGTTCGATCTCGCCAGTGCCATAATTTAGCAATGGCATCTTATCTATTCTAACCTATTTATTTTTTTTTATACTAATTAATTGTATATGCATTCGTTTAGTTACACGATTAATTAAATTTTATTTTATTTACAAAACCTTACATTAAATATTATCTTAATGATGTAACAAATAATTTTGAATGACAATCCAAACGAATTTTATATCAGCAATTTAAATTTGATGACGGGACATTTTAATAAAGCGAATTATGTAAAATAATCAGAAAATAAAATTAATCGGTTCAATTTTTTTTATCTACACTGAGAAAACAGCAGTATCAGAATTTAAAATTTTTTTATATCAATTTAGGGAATGTCCGAATAGTGAGAAATTTTACTATAAAAAATAGTGAAAATAATCCTTCTTATTTGCGCAAACTAAACCATAGATTTAAAATTAATAAAGCTGATATAATAAAGCTCGCGTAATATAAATCATCTGAGAGTTGGCGGGATCATTTTTGAATATTCTTTGTTACATCAGTTACGGAATTACATGTAAAATATATCTTAGCAACAACTGCTAGGTTGATTTTCCGGAGCAGCACCGTGACATGATAAAAATATAATTCGACCTACACATCGGAATTGTTATTGTAGGTTGAAACGGCACATTCGCATGCACTGTACAAACATCACAAGCTCTACAAAATGTATTTAAATAACATTAGCTCTACTTCGCTCATTACACTGAGAGAAAAATTTTAAAAAAATTATAATTTTCCGTTGTAATTTAAGGACATGATGGACAAGGTTGCAAAAAGTACAATCAAAAATTGTAGAATGTATTCAAACATTTGTAAAAATAAAGTGAAAAATCATAATATTTACGTGTTTTATGACCACATTTTATAATTTTTGATTGTAACTTTTTGCCTTTATCCACTGTGTCCTCAAATTACACAAAAAGATTACAATTTTTACAACAATTTTTCTCTCAGCGTAGCATTATACAATGCGTGATGATAGAAATAACAAAGGAACGCGGTAAAACATAGACGTATCACGCTTCTTATTACACTTTGAAAGTACAATTTTTATTTAACACTGGTACAAATTTCGATGGCGAGTACATTTTGAGCAGGTATATAATAGTTATGTCGCCGGTATGCTAGACTGTCGCGAAGATTTTCAAAAAGAAACGCGCGACGGCATTGAAGATACGACGGTTATGAAAAGGAGGCTTTTTTCCCATCTTATCGAAAGCGCGAATATTAAATTTGTCTGCAAGTGCCAATTTATCAAACTAGATACATTTTTCGTTTGAAAAAAAGCCTTCGTTTAAAGAACAGAGGTTCGACTTTGAATCATCCGCTGGCATTAAATGCTCTTATTGCATCAGTTTTGATGGAAGAATTTTTTAAGGGAATTAATGTCTCGAGGATGCGAAAAGCTTTTGTGCAATTAAAAACAAGTTCGAAGACACACGTATCATATATATATATATATATGTATAACATATATCATATCCCGTATGGAACATACGGTTCCCGTATGGAACGTCTATTAGATGTGTCAATGAAAGGTTGCATCAGGTACATAAAAACGTTAATAAGAAGTTTGAAAGACGTATAGTCGACATATATAAAATGATCATTATTGGTCAAATGTCATGTTTTTAACATTTATTAAGAACGTTTGCTAAAGACGTGAAAATAACGTTTTTTAAACGTATATAAACGTCTATAGTGTATTTTACCATAAAAAGATAATTTTATATATCGATTCTTTTATAAATCGACTATACATTTTTTCAACCACTTATTGACTTTCTTATATACCTGATACAACCTTTTATTGATGTCTAATATACGTCTATGTTCTATACGAAATGTTATGGAAACATTTTTACCCCGTTACAAATTGTTTCTGTACATAAATTATCATTTTAGAAACACCCTGGAACCTCTGGAATATCGCACTTCATCAATGATAAAACTGCAAAGCTCATACTGAAAATCTCTTAAAAAATAATAGACATTCCATTGTTCCTAAAACGATCGTGATTATGACAGACACCTACAAATTAGGCTAACTTTTTTGAAGTATACATTTCACGTGACTATCTCACCTTTTCTAGCACAAAATTTATGGAATGGAATACAAGTATGCAATGAATTTCTCGGCAAGGGTCCGGTTACACTGAGAAAAAAGTCATCTGGTTAATTTTCGTAATAGCTTGAATTTTAGTTAAACTAACCACATCATGGTAATTTTATTATAAATTAGGTAACTAGAATCAACATTTTTAATATTCACGAAAATTACCTATGCATACGGTTAGTATTGCTATTCTTTTTCTCAGTGTAGATCACTGTTTCCAGTCGAATTCTACTGCAGGCTCACGCTCATGCATTTCTCGCGTCAATAAACTTGTTTGGATAAAAGCTATCTATTGGGATTCCTTTTTGCCGCCAAATATCGCACAGAATAAGGCGACGTTAATTTGCCGATAAATTTGTTAAACAATAAGCCTCGACCTGAAGATATGTTCTCCTTAATCCACCTCAAATCCTTGACCTTGTATATTGTCTCAGTGTCTTGGACCTGTTGCTTTGAAGAAGTTGCATGCTGAATAATTCATAACACTAAACTTACTGAAGTCAGCGAGCCCGAAACAAAATTGTATTTATTGGATTGTTTTGAGTAAATTTAAATGTCACAGATGAAAGAATAATGAAAAGCGTACAGTCGGATTAATTAGATTAACATTAATTTTGACTTGCATTACGTTTCCGTTGGTACGCCAAGAAAGTTCCCCAGTAAAAATGAAAAAATATATGGACATATATGAGTGAAAATCAAACATATATGATTCATATATGGTCTATATATGTTTTAACAATTTAATACATGTTTTTCTTAATTCATATATGGCTGTGTATGGTTATACATGGTCAATATACAGCAATAATTAATATAATATTCTGTTTTTAATCATTTCCTTATATAGAAATCAATTATTATCAAATATGAACCATATATGTATGGTTATATATCAATTAAGAAACAACATATGTCCATATATGAATTACTTTCTTATATGGAATTGTTAAAACATATATGGATCATATATGGACCATACATGTTTCATTTTTACTAGAGTTATTACAATGAATCGTTGTCTTTATTTGGGACCTCCTTTGTCTCGCCGGCAATCTTAAATTTACAATGAAGCCATTACATGTGAGCTCCATTTGTCGCCTAAACTAATGTTTCATTCAGAAAAATTCTGACGTTCGAAGGCATTCGTACAATGGAAATTCGCAATTCTCTAGCTTAACCGAAATTGTTTACGCTTCATTAATTCTGCTTAAAAGAGTGCATTTGATTTTTGATTTCGAAATTCACTGGCCCACTTTCGTCATAACGTTAATTACTTCAACTATGATTAAGATTATAGTTTACTCGTCTGTTTCTTGTCCTTTCTTTTTCTTTTATCGCGCAGCAGAACTGAGAAAGCTCGTTCTATTTTTCGACTTTATATGAAACAAATTTTTTCTCCCCCATCTTTTTCTTCTTCATATATCGCATAGAAAAATGGTAATTACACTAAAAATTCGCGCAAAGCGCTCATCCGTTTTTCTTCGTTCTCCCGTACCATGGCAGGCTGCGCTCTCCATTTTCGTTGATTTTTTCATTTTTTCTCCTTCGTTGCCGTTCGTCACTGTAAATCCCGGATGCTTGCAAATTATAATATACAACTTTTTAATATTCGACCTTTCGTCTCTTGGTAAAGTCGCGCGCGCCTTAGCTATCTTCACGCAAGAGCGTACTCCGGAACGAATCTGACATTTTAATCTGAAGTATCCAGATGGGATCTGCGATTTTGTATGAAAATGGGCAGATGCGGAAGAGTGAAGTTTAAGAAAGGAAAACTAGACATCCGATGAGCGAGGTAAAAAGCTGATGAAATTATAAGAAAGTAGTTAAGTTAAAATTATGCTGCTTAAACAAACAGTAACAAGCCAAAACTCTGTAATTGTCGTGTAATAGGCGTATTATGCATGTAAATGATTTTCTTTTTAAATAAGCCCCTTAGAGAATATCGCTTTACTGCTTATGAAATCTTCTAAGGGCAGAACATTCAAGTTATAATAAGGATTAATTAATTATATGGTGACAATAATAATAAAAAAAAAACGTGTTATTAGATGAAATAATGATTACCCTATTATGATCAATTATTTCGTTTAATTTAAAAGTCGAATTGAATACATAACAATTTAGTTAGATATGTGGACAGTTATGACAATTATTGATTTAGTCACACTAAGAAAAAAGTCATTTGGTTAATTTTCGTGATAACTCAAATTCAGGTTGAATTAAATATACATGCATTTCTCTAATAAAGCATTGTACACTTTTTTATAATAAATAATTTTTTAACTACTTTGATTTTTAAGACAACTCAGGACTGATTTAGCTCAAGTTTTAGCCAATTCAATTTTAACTAAAACACATTGCACTAACTTGGCCTAATTCAATTCAGTCTTGATTTTGGGTTGTTTTGAGATAGGCTAACTGGCTCGTCGTACGACTTTATTGTGTAACAAGGGTTCCGCTACAATTCCGCAATATTTACTGCACGAAGCTTACGTGCACCTTTTATATAAACAAATGATAAACGTGGCTTTATGATTTTTAATTTATTAAGAGTAACTTCCCATGCATTCGATGTTATAAAAAGTATTTCATCTTGAAATTGAGATATAGGCTTCCTTTGTTTTATTTACATTAAACATTGTTTATTTCTATTTTTTTTTGTTCCTCAAAGGTTGAGATTTAAGAGTAAATTTGTTTAAATTAATTTTGAAAGTTCAATAAAGCTTGTGAAAATAAATGCAGAACTCAAGTTTTTAGGCCGAAATTGGATGGAAGGTTGTAAAGTTACCGATGCAGTTATATCAAATATCTCGCATTGAAATGAAACTATCATAAAGTGCCGAATCATTACGAGGAGAAAATGATGAGCGTCTGTTATTCAATGTTTGCGCGGAAAAGCGAAGATTATAATGACGCGGACGATACCCTGAGCAGAAAACTTCCTCAGATTTGCTAACGCAACTTTCTGTAAAGCAAAGAATAAGTCATAAGAACAGACACTGAAGATTACAAATCCGTCCGGCATTGCAGTTTACATAATTCGCTTGCCAAACACTTCGCTCGTTAATGTTTAAATTAATTCATTCTCAATTGCTAGGCTATATACGAATAAATTTATTTTTTTTTAAACTTAATTAATGTTTTCCTTTTTTGCAAAGGAAATAACAATGGTTAATAAAATTTTAAAATTTTTTTAAATTATCTTAAATTCATTGCTTGTAAACGTTGAGGAAACTGACTGGAAAACATGGAAATTATGCATCGTTTTTTACATTTGTTTAATATAAATAAAATAAGCTTGTTAAAGTTAAATAAAATGTTGAATGAAACAAATATTATGGACTTCTACCACATACTTTTATTTTCGACAACAACTTGGTTGATGCAACGAATAATAAGTTATCTCTGAACTGAATGTTTCTTAATAAGCAATGAATTCAATATAATATATAGTAATTGATATATTTTACAAGATACAGAGATGAACATTCTTGAAAAATATGCATAACTACGGGACACTGGAGTAATACATAGACAATATAAAAATTAGTTCTTTATCAAAATTTTCAGATAATTTTTATCAAACTTTCAGAAAATCTATTTACAATATTGCATAACTTTACAAAAACGTATATTGGGCAATTAATGGATTAGAATTATTCTGTATTTTCTTTTTGCAAACATTTGTTAATTACTTTTATGCATTTTTTCTGAATTCAGGTTATAAATCAAATACTCTCTTCTCAATTCCTTCTGTAAAACTTTGCGGAGAATGTGGGTAAATCGTTCAATTTGAGCTTTGGACGTCTGTCAGAAAGCATCCAACGTTATTACAGTAAACGCTATCATTGTGTCAGTTACAAAATATATATACTTAACTATACATTTCAAATGTGCAATGATAACAATAATTCTGTTGATACTAATCGTTAAAAATAATGTTTTTTTCTAACTCAACGAATTCTGCGAATTTGCCTTTCTTAAAGTTCTTAACGATCAATGTTAAGAACTTTATATGAAATGTCTAGATCAAATGATTATATTCACAATTTTATAATATAACATAGTTAAATGTGACAGTTTGAACAAATAATATAGTTTTTCGTTATTATTTGTATTTCGGTTGACTAATATTTGATATTTATTAAATTTACTTTTAAATTGTCTCTGTAATAAGATATGATGAAAATTTAGTTTGTTGATTTATATTAAGTCGCTCATTTTTTAAATTTACATTTTTAGTATATTCATTTTTACTTTCAAATTTCCTTGTAATAAGCATTTTATGAAGACTTTTTTAAATATTAAACATGTAAATATAAGATTTCTTAAAATTAAAAATTTAATATTAAAACTTTAATGTATACCTGAATTCCGATGTTGATGAATTAAAATGATGAATTTATTATAATGTTTCATATTTATAAAGTTGTAATTATGACTCGATGACAGCATCTACTTTATCTTTAACTTATATTTTTATTCTTATTTTTATTCTTATTTTTATTCTTATTTTTATATATTTGCTGCCACTATTTAAAAATGTTTTCTTTTCCTTTCATTCGCTAAACCGTTTCAAATTTAATAAAATATATTACACCAAAAGCCACATTCGTCAAACTTCTGGCCACTTTATCATCACTTCGCGTAAACTATAAGAAATGGATTCCGTCTTGTGGAAGTTTTTATTTTTAATTTCGGTCTCACCTGTCTCTTCACATCAAAATCATTTATTGGCACGTAATAACAACTATTTCGAACAACACTAACTATATGGTCAGTCTTTGAGTTTGCATTTTCAAATGTCATCTTTTTCAGCGTTTATCGTAGAATCCAGGCTGTGAACAGAGCTAACCAGACGAACGTCCAGACCATACTCGTTTCTGGGGCTATATCTGTAAATTATAACATATTAAATACAATTTATAATTAAACATTACATTTTATTTATTGAGTGAATGTATTAAAGAAATATTAAAGGAATACTTTAACAAAAGAAAATTATTTGAAAAATTTTCTTATAACATGTATCTATGCACATTATTACTAAATTTAATTAGAGTATGTATGAAAAGCTCGGTTTTAGTCATTTAATCTTTATCTGCAATATACTTTTTTCAACTACATAGTTCAATGTATGTGATCTTTAAGAAAAAACATATGTCCATACATGAAATTATTAAAATATATGTGAACTATATATGTTTTATTTATACTAGGGAGCTACTAATAAATTTCCCTCGGTGTATTCTTACACTTTTCAAAATCGCTCGTCTTTAATTGAGAATTATATATATAAAAACCATTCTGCACTGTTTCGCTGAACAAGTCTAACCAATCCGTCCCTATTTCATTCCTGCACTTTTCTGTTTCGTTACTTTTACTCTCATCTACCTATTTCCATCTTCCATTCTTTTTATTCGCGCGATCTTTTTTCCTTGTCCCTCTCGCCCTTTAGAAGAACCATTCAGTTTCCATCGAATGAACAGATGATTAATGAACGCGTGCTGCGCGAGCGGCCTTACCCGGCGCGGAATAAAAATCACTTTAATTGGAAGCGCGCTGCTGGCAAATTCAAAAGTCTACCATACGGGCCATTTTATACGTCAAAAGGGAGAAAACAAAAAAGAAACTGTCGAACGGGATGACGGAGATTTATCATTTTCCGAACTCGTCGTCTTCTCATTTTCTGCCTGGTCTTTTTCTTGAGACATTGCAGCTTGAAGTAGGGGCAAAGGGGAAGTCGCTATAGTTGGCGATATCGTGGAAAGGTCTTCGCGTAACGCAGAAGTCGATGTTTCGTTATTTAAGATTCGCCCATATCTAATATAAAATTGTGTCCACGAATAAGTGGGATAAAAAATGTGGATGGTTACCTTTAAGGAAAAGTATTTCTCTGTTTCATCGCACGTATGAAACTTTATCATTAAATCGAATAAAGAAAATTAAAAAAAAAGTGAACCCTACAAATATTTGCAAAAATATACAAGTGGGATATTACAAGGGAAAATTTTATCGATAATGATTTACGCTTGTCAACTTGTATTACTGTGCAGAACTTAAATTTCAGGTCGTTAAACTTGAGAGTTAAATTTAAATAAATAAATGTGTTTGAATTCTTTATTTGTTGCAAAAAATTTGCTAGTTTTGATTATTCCGAATGTTTATATGTAAATTTAAATTGCGAACTGTAAAAAAAATGTGGAGAATTTCGATGAATTTAACGTATTCCAGTTGCCGTCAAATTTATCGAAATTTCACGGTGAGAGAGGCAAAATTCCGTTCGTATCGTAAAATTACGAAATGTCACTATTTCGAAATATTGAAACGTCGTATATAAATATGAATCAATATGCTTTTAGATTAGTGTTCACTTTATTGCACGAATTGCGTTATTAAACGTAAACAAGTTCTTACATTAAAATTTCATTAAATTGATAAGTATTTAAATAAATTGTTCGCGTTTTCAAAAAGGTCTTATCTGAGCCCGATTTAAAATTCTAAAAATGTTTCTGTTTTTGTTCAACCTGATAATAGATATGAACGAATATAGTAAGTAGCATCTTTGCAATTTTTTTTAATTTATACATTATACATCACAGCCTTTGTGGAAAGGAATGCTGAAAAATGTTGAAAAACGTTGAAAACTGTTAAAATTTGGAATTTTCAGCATTCATTTCCACAAGAGAGGTCTTTATTAAAATAGTAATTTTCTTACTTTAATTACTAATTTCTCATAATTTATTTCTCTCATTGTATCAAATACACGTTGTACTTTTGGATTCAACTTACGTGTAATTCGCATATAGAATTTAGTATAATGCATAGATACATAAAGAAAATGAAAAAAACATTTTGTACACTGAGAAAAAAATATAATTATATTAAAAAAAAAAGAAAAATATTCTGTATTTAACTTTGTTAAAGATATATGTAGATTTTTAAATAAAAATTAATGGGATTGGAAAACGAAACAATTTCAGAATACAAAATAAAAACAAACTTTATTTTCCAAAAAGAAATATTTCTGTTTTAAAGGCAATAACGTTTATTCATTTATTGACATACATTTGTAACAAAGTTATATTTTCTGTCAAACGTTTCTCAGTGTACAAAGCTCAAACATTATTTTAAACAAATTGCTACTTATAACATTTTACATACAAAATATAACACGAATCATTCACATTAATAAATTATTTAATACGCACCTTTATCAGTGGGCCAATTGTAATTTCGCTTCCTGTCTAATTCGTGAGCCTTTTGTTCCGATTTATCGATTTCATTCAGGTTCGATTGGTATTTGGTTTCTGAAAAAGAAAATTGAATACATGTCATTATCCTCATTCCTTCTTTTTTCTGCAAATATAATGTGCATAATTACAACTTTCAAACTCGCGAAATTAATTTTTTTTTGCATTTAAACATTATTAAGAGACCGTGCAATAAATAATTCTAAACTCGCAGCTGAATAGGATATATATATCTGCTATATATGCGCGCCGGAAAATTTGTTAGATGGATCCGACGTATCCTTTCTTATTCTCGACGTGTCATGGCCTCGTAAATTATAAATTAGCGCGCTACTGTTCACCGAAAGACGGCGGGACAAAGGAACGTGGGACGAATGATCCTTCGCTGATAATGTTTACGCCCGGCGTTGCGCGCGAACCGTGTAACTAGTATGCAAACTCCTAGTAAACACAATTCTATTATCAAGCAGGCGCGGAGGCGAACGACCCCGCCGTCTCCCGGAACTATTCGCGACGAATTCGTAAAGACGCCGTTTTTCGATCAAAATTTACGAAGCACTTCCGGTGAACGACAGTGTGGCATTGCCAATGTCGCCAAATATATTTCCAGCTATGCTCTTCTGACCAAGTATTTTCGATGCAAAATAAAAGACGACTTCGTGGTTTGATGCATAAATGGATGAAACATTTGAATAAAGTTCGAGATACGTTGGTATTTATGGTTGGACATTTTTAGGGGGAACGGGGGGGGGATACGAAAGATTGTTAGTTTTGAATACCGCGAATACAATGGAACCGTGATCGATAGTTGCTGCAATATTGACGAAATTATTATTATTCATTTGTCTTACATAATTTTATATCCGCGAATAAAAATGTCTCCCATTATTTCACCGAGTGAAAAACATGGCGATTGATTTTTGATTTAAATCTAATCTACAAAATCCAGACCATTTCAGATCTCACATTGATCATGATCGAGCCATGGTGTCCTATGTGAGAAACATAAATAAAGTATATTTATTCAAGTATCGAATAAAATAATTCGCATTTTCATTTCCGCAAAGCGTTAGTTAAACATTGAAACGTTATCGAGCTTGATTAAATTTATCCGTCGAGAAAAGTCGACGATTACATTTAGCTTGTAGGAGGATATATTAGAAGGTGTCGATGGATCTATATGAAGACGTACAAAGGGAACAAAGTAGGGGTTAGGCGGGCCGCTTTACATTGACATCTCACGGTCGGCGATGGTAAACTGTTACTCCTCGTGTTTGGCCAAGATTTGCATATGTCAGTTTTGGCCTGTGTACGCGCCCCGTTATAACCGCCTGCTTCGGGCAACATCATCTCAGAAGCAAGCTACACACGAATACCGACGAAATCTGCTTGTGAAATTAGATGTAAATTGTCTTAAGACAATTGTGTACACGCGCTAAAAGAAAATTACTGACAACAAAGCACCGCAAACGTTTCATTTCCCGCTTTCATTTGCATGACTCCCCCTCCCCCCCCCCTCCCCATCCGCGATTGCCCGTAACGCCAGCTTAATGCTCAAAACAATTTTCGGTCTAATCGAAATTAAATATTACAAGATCTTTTAATTCAAAATTTTGATTTCACTTTTGTTTCGTTTAACGTTCGGAGAGATTGAAGGTGATATTTATTTTGCGAAGTTTCGTCCCTATTAAGGGGAGAGAAAATGGTCAATTTCAGACCCGGGAGAATATTGCCATTCCCGCTGCGTTACTGACATGTCATTTCTCTCTAGGGAGAATAAGTGCACTTTTCTTCACGTTGGGAACAAAGTAATAGCAAAATTTAAAACGTTTTGTATTAATTTAGGGATATCTCTAAAAAGAGATAAAAATGTATGTTTTATTTTTCCTATGGAGGCGTTAACGGAAAAGGCCGCATACAAGTTGTTTTTTAAAATTTGTTTCCTTAATTACTTAATTGTGATTTCTTAACATTTATCACAATAATCTTTAAACATTATTATTCAGTTTAAATGATTTGAAAAATTTGACATCGCTGACAAACATTTAAATCCTCTAGTTCCACATTATTAAATGCGGAAATAACTCTGCTCTTCTGAGCTGTTAGTTAAGTAGAGTACAAAGCTCTCTCTCGGGAAATTTCAATCGTCACTTTTGCTTGCTTTATGATTGTGTGCCATCGAACAAACTTCATGACTCGCCACAGTTTATCTTTTCTAACAATTCATTTAACACTTGCCCAGTGTACAATATAACAAATAAAAAAATTCAAACATAAATAACCAAGTTTTGATACTTCGCATTTCAGTTGAGTTTTATTTATAAAATAAAACATTTTGAAATTAGTTTGATCAATACGAAAATATAATATATTAATTAATATATTAAATTATTATCGATGGTTTTCATATAAAGAAATAAATATTCATTAAAAATTGTCGAAAACGATCAGAACATAATTTTAAATTTACAAATTTCTCAATGAAAATGTCGAACACTGGAACCAACCCTGGAACCCTCGAATAAACCTGAATCCTCACGTTACATAATAATGAGATAATATATTTTTTTTGGCTCGCGGATATTTTATATTCCTAGTTTTTTAATACAATAATAACTTTGTGAGAACAAAATTTACCAGTCTAACGGAATTTTGCTCTTGTCATTAACGTAATAAGATTATCGATGTTGTTTTTAAATAAGATGACACTAACTTTGCGAAGTCGGATCTTATACATCGATTTAAAGGGATAAGATAAAGTTTGGAATTCACTTCGGAATATTTGACTTCTTGTCCATGAATTTTTACTGAAACGTAAAATAAAAAAAAAAGGAAGAAAAAATCGAAAATGGCAAATGGAAACCTGCAATTAATTATTCAATGAATACATTACGTTAAACATTTTACCTTTAGATGATTTCAGCAATCAGAATATATTTTAAGCGCACGGTGATATTGGCGCGAAATTTTCGTTTAACGATAATGAGGTGATAAATACACGTTCTTCTTGTACCTATTGTTACTGAGTGATCGAGTAACACCTCTATATGGTAATAGTAATTGTATTGCTTGAATGCGCAGGAACGTGACCTACGCAAAGCTCTCCTCCACTCTGTGTGTACATATATTTCGAGATAGGACCGTGTGATGTCGTGACTAAACTGCAGGGTTTGTGTTGCTAGGTGAGATATACAAATGTCCACGTGTTTATATCTACCTAAATAATAGCGAAGCTCATCTATTTACTTAGATGTCTAATTTTCAGTTGTTAGTGCTCATAATTAGACCATGTCTATTTCTGGGTATCTTACAAAATTTGTATAACTTATATTCATATTAAACAAAAATAGAAACAACTGCAAAATTACTTGCTTTTGTTTATTTTAAAATATTGGATTAAGGTTTGCGATAAGTTACGCACGTACTGAAAATATATTTTAATTTCTAGATTTCATTACTGTATAGTTATCAAGATTTAACATACTCATATTCTTAAATTCATTTCTCTTTAATTATTTAGCTTTAAATTTAAAGGTAATAACTCGCAACTGTGTCAGAGATGACATTTCGTATATGCGATAAGTGTTTTATGTGAAATGAATCAAAAGTAAATTTAAATGAAAAAATGTAAAGGTATTCAATCAAAACTTTTGTTTATATGATATGCAGGTTTTCTATATTTCAGGTGTTGATTTAAAAATTATCAAACGATGCAAATACTTTTATTAATAATGAATGAAAAAAATATTGTATATTAAATAACATTTATTTTATTAAAGTTGAATTTTTAATCATTAATATTATAACAAAAATTAGCAAGTTATAAAAATGATTGATTATCACTGTTTGTTTAACAAGATCAAAAGGTTTTAAAACTGGAATAATTTCACGGTGATACAGGGAAGAAAATTTCGATAAAATATTACTGAAAAAGTGACAATGTTACTGATCCACGACTATTACTATGTAACTATTACTAATAAATACTAGTTCTTACTATCCAAAGTACTATACTAATAAAAATGAAACATATATGGTTCATATATGTTTTTTCTTTATTAGTCATATATGGATATACATGTTCGATATATGGCGATAATTGATGTAATATTCTAGCCATATATGCTTTCAATAATTTCCTTGTATTGAAATCAATTATTACCATATATCAAACATGTCCATATGTAAATTAAGAAAAATCATATGCCCGTATATGAAATTGTTAAAACGTATATAAACATATATATTTCATTTTTACTAGGGATGTTAACCGGAGTTAATTAAATTTATCGATAAAACTCAATCAGTAAAAAAAGTGCAATATTTATTTCCAGATTTATAACTGGCTCCAGATTTTGTTGTGATTAATAAAAAAAAAAAAAAAAAAATTGATAAAACCGTTTATTTGTAATCATAATACACATCCGTGGATTGTGTATGAGTTTTACGCACGTACTTCCTTCGGTTATAATAAGGAAGAGGGGCAAACATTAATACCATCGTGCAGACCGCAGATGTTGCGCCAATTACAAACCTCAACTGCTGTTTTCCGACCTCGGAAGCCCAAGCCGTTCCGCTAACTCCGAGACTTACGGTCTCATTGGAGGACCTTTGTCTCGAGTCACGCTTTTAGCAGGAGAAACGGAGAGAAAATAAGGAGATTCCCAGAAGATTTCGACTTTGTCGTGGAATAAAATTTGTGACACAAGATGTACGAAATCTCGTGTCGCGAAAAGTGTATTGATGCTGGCTAAGAGCACGAGTGCTTTGTGCTGATATCCTCTGCGTTGCTTTGGAACATTTTTGTAGTTGGTTATACACTTTTGAAACGATCATTTGAAGAATAAAGGGATCTTTTAATGATTAAAGAACACACTCGCCAGAGAGACATTTCACTTTAGTCAGCAACTTTTAGAAAAGAGGACTGTTTTGAAAGAATCCGATACACTTTAAAATATCAATAGCTTATCATCGAAATAATACTTTGTCGATTCTTCTTCTAATTAATATATTACGATCTTCGAAAATGGTGGAAATTAATGATATGGTATTGTGGAATATCATTGAACATATTGGAAAATGGAAATCTTTATAAAAAGGGGACTATTTCAACAGTAGTAAATCTGCTTTTTAATATAGGAGATTCTATATGAACAGTGATTTTATATATTGTAATTCATATATAGTCATGGATGGTTGATATATATTATTGAAACCATATATGGCTAGAATGTTATATTAGTTATTGCCATATATCGACCATATATGGCTTAAGAAAGGACATATATGTCCATATATGAATCTTTTATTTCCTTTATTAATCGTTATTTTATTGATCCCGTAAGACTTCTTTCTTTACAGGCACGATCATCAATTATTTCCCATTAAATCTTTCGTTGACCCAATAATGTTAACGTTGCCGTCCTAACAAATTTACGACTGCAATTTTTGAGGGGGTCAACGAGCACTTGTTAAGTCAAAATAATGTATTCGAAATTGTTCGGGATACCGTAAGATGATTTACGGGGATTTGCTCATCCTTTTTAAAATTGGCCCAACCGTTGAAGGTTGAAATATTTAATTCAACTCTCGGACCGGCTAATTTTTGTTACCTTCCAGTAAAGGTCCAATTAGACAAATCATTTATATTTGAGCCGGGCTGGTTGGTTATCCAAATGAGTGGGTAAAAAGTGGTTTTGTTGGGTCGTAACTGCGGCGCGGTATCAGAGGCGTGGGGGAGTGAGCGAGAGGGTCGACGGTAGATGGGAGGGCGCGCGAGGGAGACGGAGTCACGAGTAGCACGGCAAGGCCGATATTATTCTTGGGTCTTCCTCGGCGGAGCATTATTAGTTTTAGCGTGTTAGCATACATGAAATATTGATGTTACATCCCCTGGCAGAACGCTCCGAAGTCAACGGTGCCGTGGCGTTGCCGCTGTTGCTACTGCTCCCGTGATGAACCCCGCCAATCCCCCCCACCCCGGTCCCGTCTTCCGTCCCTCTCTTCATCCATCCGTTTGCCCGTCTCGCGCTCTTTCGTCCTTCGGCGCTTCTTCCCTTCTTCACTCTGACGCCTCTCGGATTCGCAATGCTCGCGCGCAAAAGCCACTTGATCGCCTTAAAGCTACCCTTAAAGATGTAACGGCCCCCCCCCCCAGAAATTTCAGACGTAGAACGCGAGCTAATTACCCGCCCACCCGCTCACTTAACCGCAATATCTCACTCGGCGAACTGACGCAGTTATGGCAATTCGTGCCGCGAAGATGCGGCTCCTACGACCAAGTCAAGATGAAGGATGTATTGCTGTTTTATTTTGCATTTGGCGGTGCCGTGAGAAATGAAGCCTCGAATCAAGAGAGACGTTCGTCTTCCTCTTCACATTTTAGACATTGATTCGAGAATAATTATTGCGAAATTGGTTTAACTTACTTTTTTCTTTTGCTTTTAACTTTGTCTTAATTTAGAAGCAAATGTTTCCGTTGTCGTGAGTTGTATGAATTATTATACACCGAGAAAAAAAGTTATTCGGTTAATTTTCTTTGGTTGTTTTAACTAAGAATTAGGTAGCTAAAATTTTATAGCATTCTCTGATTAAATGTCTTTGTCGGTGCAATGGAAATATATTTTAATTACTAATGAAAACGTTACTTAGAAACGTACATTTATTTCAAAAACGTTCTCTAAATATCTATTATTTTGTGATAATAATTATAAATTGAATACCACTTGCATTAAATTGTACATTTTAAGATCTTAGTAAAAAAATAAAATGGAGTATTTTGCAAATAATTAAGGCAAACAATAATTTTAATCATAATACAACAGCAAAAACTGATTCAAAACATAATTGGATACTTTGATGATAATAATACATCCTCGTATTTTCGTGTATATATGCACGTATATATTTATATAAAATATATATGAACATTTATTTGGCAAATGAGATTTCAAAGATTGATGAGTATGAATCAATTTTAATGGCGATTTTAATAAACTGAGCGTTTGATGATAATAATTTTGCATAATCAGTGACAGTAATTATTAATTATACATTATAATCTACTTAACAAAACAGCCATTAATGACAATTAAAAGCTGCGAAAGATTATTCATAATTTCAATCTATAAATTATTGATTAAATATTTCAGTATAAATTAACGATTTTAATATTTCTAAAGAGTTTTATAGATAGAATTTGATAAATGGAGTACATATTTTACAATTACAATCTTCATACGTACGAGGAAAATTTTAAACTAACTTTTCATTGATCCTAAAATAAAATAAAAAAAAAGAATTCTCGAATTTAAAAAGTTCTTCATTTTCTTTTACATTTCAACTTTTATTCGTTAATTTGTTTTATATCAAATGTTCATAATTTTTTGCATGAAGCAATATTTCATGTACATTTAAATTAATCTAAAAATGTCAAACAGAGAAATTGTAAGTAAAACAATAAAAGTTAATTTAATTGCACAAATTTTATTACTCATGTAACGTAACAAAAAAGAAATTGACTTTTAACGAAAATAATCAAATTTAAGTAATTGAATACTTAATTAAAGCTATTCCGCATGTAATTGCAAATCAACGAATTGCACTATCCAACACCACGTAATATGATTATCGTTAATGTAAACTACGTAGAGAAATGTTTAATATGTACTATTTACATCTATTTCATTATAAGCCAATTAGATTGTACAGAAGTACTCTAATTAAATGTGAATGTTATAGGCATATTTGGGTAACTTGTTTACACGCGTATGCATGATCTACGATTCATACCCGAAGATTATTAATTAATTCAAGTGCACCTAAGAGTGACACATTTGGACATATTTATAAATATTTATTCAGTTAACCAAGTAGAAATTTCATTCGGGCTAAAATGTGGCCTGGATAAGGCAACCGTACTAAACTACCCTAGTAAAAATCAAACATATATGTTTATATATGGATTAAGAAAAAACATAAGGTCATATATGGATTAAGAAAAACGTATATGTTCATATATGTTTTTTTCGTAATCCATATATGAACATATATGTTTTTCTTAATCCATATATGACCATATATGTTTTTTCTTAATCCATATATGAACATATATGTTTGATTTTTACTAGGGTATCTCGCCGTTATACCCACTATTAGGTCCTAATCAGGCTGATCTGATCTGGGCCTGATCTAAGTATGGGTAATTAAGATCCCGGGGAACGTCCCTATTAAAATTAGACATACCCAAGTAAAAATTTGGCCTAGTTTTATGCTTGGAACTGGCCAGATTTTACTGGTCTCTGCCCAGTTACTAGCATGAAAAACTAACCAGTTACTAGCCAGCATCGTCACGCACTGTTTACCTAGTTT